>VZTZ01052339.1:313861-324045 GCA_013400955.1 Drymodes brunneopygia
CCTGAGGGTGGCTGAGGAAGAGACGGATAAACCCGATGAGTGGTGGGAAGGTACCACTCTGTGACACCCTGAGTTCATAATTGTTTCTTCCAGTTACAATTATGTTAATTTGGTTTTGATGATTGGTCTATTATCCCTCCACCTCCCTTTAAATATTCATGTGGTTCTTAGAATGCTCCCATAACCTCGACGTCCCATTGGCCTGGCCCCCTTCCCCCCTCCCCTGCTCTTCCCTGGTTGTCCCCTCTTGTGTTTTCCCTCCTCTGTTCTGCCCTGGACCCTGTTCCCATTGGTTAGCCCTTTTGTATAAAAGCTGATGTTCTGCCCTATCCCTTTGTCTTTAGGCCCTGGACCCCTCTGAGCCTAATAAACTCAAAACTCCATACTAAAGATCCCTCTCAACTCTTTGGTTGGTGTTTGTTTTGCTTCTCTGAGGAGTGTCTCTGGCTGTCATCTCACCAGCAAGGCCATAGCCTGCAGCAAGGATCAGCAAGATCCTGCCAAGCAGACCGCCAAGTCTGAGGCTACCAAGAGCCTCAGGCCAGGAGCCCTTTGGGAAACGCGGGGCTTTGAGCCTGTTCCAGACCCCTGAGAAGAAAAGTTATGTTTTTGTAACATATTTTTACAAGTGGCACACCGAAGAGTGGCTTGAATTTTCAAAGTGTTCCTGGCACTGTCAACAGCCGGACACTTTGCAGCTGTGTTGCCACTTTCCCAAGGGGGTGGCTACGTTTTATTAGTCGTTCCTGGAGGGCAGCTGAGAACATCACAGTGAAACACTGGGACCTCAACAAGGAGCCTCAGTTACTCTAAGGAGCCGGCCGGAGGATACCTGAAATGAACCAACCAGACAACGAGAAGCAACTGTAAACAGAGTCTTACCAGGATGGGTGAGTGATTTTGGAGATAGCTCCTTAGAGCCCATTCTAAGCTTGCCTTTTTCAGCTGTACATTATCTCCTTGCTGAGGGTGAGTAGGCTGGGAAGATGGGATCTGGGATCTCTACAGCCCAGTGAGAGATCTACTACCAAGTTAAGATTCTCTTGAAAGCGGGGAAAGTTTATTTTTCTAGGGGGTTGTTAAAACGTTTCATTAGATGGATTTTTCTTTATTTCCTTGATGTTTCAGTTAATTCAGTTAAACAGTTACATTTCTGGGACACAGATGGGAGAACTTTAATTAGACAAAGCGGGGATCAATCTGTTGGGAAGTTTTTTCCTTTACTAATTTTAATTTACAAGTCTGTTAAAGTATTTTATTCATGGGAAAAAAGGGATGTTAAAGTTGCGGTCCCCCAGTTATCACCTAAACCTTGTTCCTTCACCCATTCTCCTCACCCCACTGACCCACCACAGAGGAGATCGGGCAATGGAGCCCATCAAACGATGAAGGGTTGCCACCGACTCCCTGACGCCCCACCAATTCCCTCTGAACCCTTTCTGTGGCAGGCCTGATCACCCCATTGTGGACTTACCTGTACCCCCTGTTCCTGCACCCCAATNATTGATAGGTGTTGCTATGGTAGGGCCTGCCCCATCATCCAGGAACCCTTTCCACTGGGGCCCCCCCCTGGAAATCCATTTGTTACCCAGAGCGCGGTCCCCGCCCACACCCTCGACATTCTCGCCCCCTCCACCAGAGGCTCCACACAGCCTTCCAGTTCCCACGTTCCACCTTCTGGTTCCTGCGCCCCTCCTTCCGGTCCTTATCATTCTATGACTGGAAGTGGGTGTGGGGAATCCCGGGGAATGGAAAGGGCAGAGGGAGTATTCATGGCGCCAGTCACCTATAATATCCATGCGGCCAACCTGTGGTAGAGGCCATTTGCACACGCGGACCTTAAAGAACTGTGTAAGGTGGCAAAGGAAATCGGGAGGGACTCCTCATATTTTAAAAGTACTCTACATGTGACTTCAGTGACAAACACCTTGACGCCACAAGATAAGACAATGATGGCAGGCCTCCTCAATCCCAGAGAATACATCATCTGGGAGAGGACAGTGGCGGTGGTTCAAGTCCCCAAAGCCCCTTCCCCTAAAACCCCTAAAACCCCCAAGAAGCTATGGAGCAAGCCGAAGGACTGAGGGCTCCCCTGGGGTGGAGCCTCAGATGGACTGTCCCCGAAGAGGTTGAGTTCTGAGGGGGCTAGTTGCTTTTCCCTCACTTGTCCTGCCACCTGCCACTCTTCTGTCAATCTCCCCCCAGTTCCAGAAAGTTCTTTTCAGTTCGATGCCTGATTGTGTTCCCTCCATGTCGATCACCCTCTCTCCTCCCCTCCTCCTCCCTAGCTGGTCCCTATCCCTTTAACCCTCCCTTGTTCCTCCCCTGTGCCTGTCCCTGACTGGTTGTAGACCCTCAAATAAAGTCTGATGCACGGGTGAGCATCAGACTTTATTTGAGGGTCTTTGGACTCGAGTGCCCCTGAGTGCTGTCAACTGCATGTTACAGTGTGTCATTTATCCCAAGACAAAAATCCCTCCCTATCGCTAAACCTTCAGTACATTGGATACAGTGATTGCCTGGCTTTCGGGGAGGCTTGGCCTGCGGCCAGGGACATTAAGATCCTGACTGCAGCAGACTTGGGGGACCAAGGATGCTCGCAGACGCCACCGTCATTGGCCGTACCCTGGTGGTCAGCTGTCCAGCCCAGAGCAGCGGCAGAGGACCTGGAAAAGACAACTAAAAACTTTAATTGTGGAGTACCAGGACCCCACCAAAGTTCAATTCACTCTGGACTGTGCGGGGAGAGTAATTTCGAGAAGCAAGTAGACCAGGCGGCTCTCCCAAATCAGTTTTAATGGACATTAAATCTATAGCCCAAAGAGCGATGTCACTCACCCTCTTCGGGACAACGCCTATCACCAAGTTGTCCACCATTGAACAAGCCCCCAACAACATTTGTGACTTTTTACAACCACCTAAAAGAGGCTGCCACTCATCAGGTGGAAGATGTGGGCACTCAGAGGGGAATGTTGAAAACATTGGCAGTGGAGAGCATCAATGAGAGGTGTCAAGCTGTGTTGAGGTCTCCCTCTGGACCCACCTTCTGCCATCAAACAAATGGTGGAAATTTGTACCAAAGCGGTTCCATTTGGGACTTTGGAAGCCAAGGAGGGGAGGAGTAGGATGGTTGGGGCAGTTGCATCAAAACCAACCAACTTTAACACCAATTCAAACGTGAGTGTAAAGTTTCACAACTGTGGTAGTCCCAACTTCTTTGCCAAGAACTGCTTACTCCCATAGAAACTTAACTGTGGTTCCCAGCCTTCTGTTCCTAGTAGCTGACCATCACCACAGGAAAACTAGAAGGAGAGCGCAATAAGGCCCCGCGCAATGACATTTAAATGAAGGTATCTCCTTGTGGTGCTGTTGTATACCACCCTGTTAGACCAAGAGGAGTTGACACACCATTGCACACGACGCACGGGACCAGGTTAGAGGTGGTGAATGAGTGACCTCACAGGTTGAATCAGGTAACAGTTACCATCATGGACACTCATGCAGTGGATGTTTTAATTACTGGTCACTCCACGAGAACACCTCCTGAACTTTTTGTATTTCCAGTTCTTCACAGACTTCTACCAGACAGACCTTTCCAAATCCATGTTAAGTGTTGTCACCCACCATGGTTTCTGCCCTGGGGTCAGGAGGCAGCACAGGCTATCACCCTCCTCTCAGGATACCATCCCTGCTACTCTTCAGCTGTGTTTTGGACAGAACGGGTGGGTTGTGACAAGCCCACACTGCAATGTACACTGAAGAACTGGGATGCCACCACTGCCCTTAATGGGATGGTGGATAGTAGTGCAAATGTGACCACCATTTCGCTGACAGACTGGCCACAGTTTTGGGGTCTAGACCCTGCAGGAGGGAGAGTCACGGGCATCGAGGGAGCAACACCAGCCATGAGGAGCACCAATAACATTGTGATAGAGGGCCCCGAAGGGTGTGCAGTGACCATCTGCCCCTTTATCCTCCTCTCAAGGTTTACCCTGTGGGGCAGGGACCTTTTGTCTCAATGGGGGACTAGGCTAGAAATCGCCTCTCCACCCCAGGATTCCTAGTTGGGGCCACTATGGAGCATGCTACTCCACCTGACATGGAAGTTGAACAAGACCATCTGGGTGAAACAGTGGCCCCCTCACAGGCGAAAAGTTAGGTGCGCTAGAGTCCCTCGTGGAGGAGCAGCTCTTCAAGGGTTGTATTGTTCCATCTGATAGCCCTTGAAACTCCCGTGTCTTTGTCCTGTGCATGCCTGGCAAGGACAGATGGAGGCTCCTCCACGACCTCTGTGCTATCAATGAGGCCATTGAAGACATGGGTCCTTGCAACAAGGGTTACCCTCGCCCTCAACGCTCCCCCATTTGTGGAAGTTAGCAGTGGCTGACATCAAGTATTGCTTCTTCCACATTCTGCTATACCCCCGTGATGCCCCCCACGTGCATTCTCAGTACCATCTGTTGTGGTGGTTGAAGCCACCCCGAGGGTGGCTGAGGAAGAGTGGGATAAACCCAATGAGTGGTGGGAAGGTACCACTGTGTGAAATCTCCCCCCCGAGTCCTCTATGGTTCTTTCTGGTTGCAGTTATGTCAATCCAGTTCCCATGGCTGGTCAGTTGTCCCCCCACCTCCCTTTAAATATGTATGTTCTTCGAGAATGTTCCCCCAACCTTGNTCTCAGAGGAAGCATTACATTTTTTAATGTTTTAATCTACAAGTGGCCGCCCGAACACGGACCTTTTTTCTAAGTGCTCTCAGACAATTCGTTACGGTGTTGCCATTTCTCTGAGGGAGCGACTGAGTTTAATTACTTGTTCCCGGAGGATTGCTGAAACATCACAGCAAGACACTGAGACCTCAGCAGGGATCTTCTATTGCCCTAAGAAGTTAAGAGCCGGTTGGAGAATAACTCAGGGAGGAACTGACCGAACAAGTGCGACACAGACACAGAGCCTCACCCAGATGCTATACCAGAGGGAAGGGTGAGTGAGAGACTTTGGGGTTAACTCCTTAGAGCACCTCTTAAACTTCATCCTTAGTTGCTACCTGTCCTCCTTGTTGAGGGTGAGGAGGCTGGGGAACATTAGATGAGGGATCTCAGCACCCCAGCGAGACGTTTATAACCAAGTTAAAATTCCCNTGCAGTACCCAGTTGCGCCGGTTGCGCCCCACCCAGAACCTTTCACAAGATGGTGCCAACTGCCTGGCCGTGTCCGTCATTTCGCCACTGCCACCGTCGTCCACCATTTTGCAGTCCTTCCCCCAAACCACCTTCCTGCCACCACACAAAGTCTGCCCCCTGCNTAATCTACAAGTGGCCGCCCGAACACGGACCTTTTTTCTAAGTGCTCTCAGACAATTCGTTACGGTGTTGCCATTTCTCTGAGGGAGCGACTGAGTTTAATTACTTGTTCCCGGAGGATTGCTGAAACATCACAGCAAGACACTGAGACCTCAGCAGGGATCTTCTATTGCCCTAAGAAGTTAAGAGCCGGTTGGAGAATAACTCAGGGAGGAACTGACCGAACAAGTGCGACACAGACACAGAGCCTCACCCAGATGCTATACCAGAGGGAAGGGTGAGTGAGAGACTTTGGGGTTAACTCCTTAGAGCACCTCTTAAACTTCATCCTTAGTTGCTACCTGTCCTCCTTGTTGAGGGTGAGGAGGCTGGGGAACATTAGATGAGGGATCTCAGCACCCCAGCGAGACGTTTATAACCAAGTTAAAATTCCCTTAAAGGCAAGTAAAGCTAGTTTTTCTAGGGGATTGTTAAAGAGTTTTATTAGATGAATTTTCCTTTACGTTCTGGATGTTTCTGTCAATTCAGTGAAGCAATTACGTTTCTGGGATCTTGTGGGGAGAAAGTTAACCCAGATTAGGCAAAGTGGGGATCAGTCTGTGGGAAGGCTTTTCCTTCACAAATTTTAATTTATGAATTGGTTAAGGAATTTTATTCACAAGACAAAGGGTATGTTAAAGTTGGGATCCCTTCTGTNCCCGTCCATCGAGACCTCCCCTTCTGTTGATAGGTGTTGCTGCATTGGGACCCACCCCCGCGGGAACCCCCTCCGCTCAGGACCTGCCCCCAGAAATCCCTTTGTCCATCAGAGCATGGTCCCCGCCCATGGCATTCCGGCCCCCTCCACCGGAAGCTCCACCCAGCCTTCCAGTTCCCACACTCCACCTCCTGGTTCCCACGCCCCTCCTTCTGGCCCTTACAATCCCATGACTGGAGGTGGGTGTGGAGAACCCAGGGAATGGGAAGGGTGGAGGGAGTGTTCATGGTGCCAGTCATGTACAACATCAATGGGGCCAATCCGTGGTGGAGGCTGTTTGCTTATGCGGACCTTAAAGAGCTGTGCAAAGTGGCAAAGGAGTTTGGGAGGGACTCCCCCGATTTTAAGAGCACTTTGCGTATGACGCTAGTGACTAACAGCCTCATGCCACACGAGTTAAAGATATTGATGACAAGCCTTCTCAATCCCGGAGAGTATATCATATGGGAAAGGACCTGGAAGAGACAACTAAGGGAATTGGTTATGAGACTTGATTAAGGGTCAAAGGGACCGTGCCAAAGCACAGCTTACTCTAGACCACTTTTGCGGGGAGGGAAACTTTGAGAAGCTGGCAGACCAGGCTGGACTCCCTGAATCAGTTGTAACAGACATAAAGTCTGCAGCCCAGAGAGTGCTATTGCTCACCCTCTCAGAAACAACACCTGTCACCAAAGTGTCCTCTATTAAACAGGGCCCTAACGAACTGTTCGTAACCTTTTATAACTGCCTTAAGGAGGCAATCATACGCAGTGGGGAGGATGTGGGTGCCCAGAGGGGAATGTTGCGGATGTTGGCAGTGGAGAATACCAATGAGATGTGCCAGAGTCTGCTGAGGACTCCCCATCTGGACCCACCCCCTACTGTTGAACAGATAGTCGAGGTGTGCACAAGTGCAGTTCCATTTGGGGCTTCTGAGTTAAAGAGGGGAGAAGTAGGATGGTTGTGGCTGTGACATCTAAGCCTGTGGTGGCCGTAAAAGCACCCCCTGAGGTTCAGGTAGAGCCTTAGGGAACAGAGTCTGTTTCGGAAAGTCCTAACCCCCAAAAAGGACCCTGGTGGAGGGGTCTCAAGAAATCCCCGAGGGTGGGGACCAAGGTGGTATGCCCCACGATTAGGCGGGCATGATAGGGGCGGGCCTCAGTTTCCCTACTGGTTTACAGCCCTGCCACTGTCCTGTCAGTTATCTTGCCTTTCTAGAACATTCTGTTTTACTCGGTACCCAGTTGGTTGTTCCCCGTGTCTCCTCCCTTGTCTCCTCCCTTTCCCTCTCTCCATTGGTTTGCGTGTCTTTCCTTCAACCCCATTCCTTCCCAGTGCCCTTGTGTGATTGGTTGCTTAGACCCAGGGTCTTCGAATCCTGGAAGCCCTGGTGCATAGTCAGTTCCACGCTACTGTGTATCAATTATTCCACGCTGAAGACCCTTCCTGTGCCTCATCTCAGTTACTATATTGCTAATCCCTTGGCTGTCTTCCATGTCTGAGGGAACAGCCTGCCCCAGCAAGAGCCTGAGTGGTTCTGCCTGAGCAAACCAGAAAGAAATGCTTGTCAGGAATGCTGCAGAGCGGCTGACCACCTGACGAGCTATCCAGGCCTATGCGACAGCATAAGCCCACACCAAGAGCTGATCCCAGCGAAGAGTCTAAGGTGTCATAACTGTGGGAGTCTGAACCACTTCGCCCAGGAAACCTAACTGTGGTCCCAAGCCTTCTGTTCCAGGCAACCAACCACCTCAGCCGGGAAACTAGGAAGAGAGCTTGGTGAGGCTTCGTGCGATGATACCAAAGTAGACGCCTTACCTTCTGGCACCGTCACACACCATCTTGATGGACTGAGGTGGGTCGACTCATCTAATCCGCATGCTATCCAAGTGACCAGACTTGACGTGGTGAGTGATAAACCACACAGATTTCACACAGACACATTAGCAAAGCTGGCTGTGAAAATAATCTACTTGCACACAGTCGACATCCTCATCGGACATTCTACTAGGACACCATCGGAACTCTTGATGTTCCCAGTGATACATAGATGTGGCGGCTGTTGATGCACCCCCGGAGGCTCAGACAGAGCCCCAGGGCAGAGAAGGAACCCCTGGTCAGCAGGAGAATTCCACCCCTCAGGATGGGCCCTGGTGGAGAAGACCCAGGGAGTAGAAGGATCCCCCTGGGGCGGGGCAAAGAGTGGTAGGCCCCAAGTTGGGGTGGGTTCTCAGTGGGCTGGCTGCCCTCTCCCAGTTGATTCCCAGTTATGTCAATCCCCTGTCAGTCACCCCCCTGTTCTAGAAAGGTGTATGTTCTTCGATGATTTGTTGGTTGCCAGTATTGTCACTCTCTCAGCTCCCTCCCCTTACTTCCCTTTATTGGCCCTTGTTCCCCTGTCCCACCCTTCTTCCTCCCCCTAGCCCTTCTCTCATTGGCTGTTGTGTTCTAAATAAAGGTCTGATGCACGGCTGGCACCATGTCTTCAGTGCCTTGGATGCCCAGATACGTTGTTTCCGTAGTCTTCTATTCCAGCTTGGGGACCCTTCCCTGAGTCTCGGCAACAGTTTCAGCCAGCTCGCCTGTTCTGGAAGCACAGCCTGCAGCTCAGGGCTGAGTGCCCTGGCCAGGGTGAACCGAAAGGGACACTTCTGTGTCGCTGTGAGGCTGCTGACCTCCCTGGCAGTCAGTGCAGCTGGACAGCCTCTGCCAGCGACACATAGACTGTGGTTTCTGCCCAGGGGTCAGGTGGTAGCACAGGCTATCCACCCTCCCCTCTTTGCTGTTCACCATCTGTATTTTGGGCAGAGTGGGTGGGAAGAGACAAACCAACCCTACAGAGCAAATTGAAAAATAGGAACGCAGTCGTCGCACTTAATGGGATGGTGGACATCGGAGTGCATGTCACCACATTGCACAATCAGCATGGCCACTGTGTTGGGGTCTCCGGCCTGCGGGTGGGACAATCACGGGAATCGGGGGAGCTACACCCGCTATGTGGAGCAGGAATAACATTGTAATAGAGAGCCCTGAGGGGTCGGGCTGCCACCATCCGTCCATTTGTAATCCCATCAGGGTTTACCCTGTGGGGCAAGGACCTTTTGTCACAATGGGGACTGGAAATCCCAGCTGGAAATCCCAGCAACACCACAGGATGTCTAGTCGGGGCCACTGTGGAGCATGCCACTCCACCACTTACATGGAGATCAGGTAAACCGATATGGATCAAGCAGTGGGCCCTTACTGAGGACAACTGAGGCACACTAGAGTCCTGTAGGGATGGTCTCCCTGGGGGAGAGATCAAGGGAAGCCCATAAACGCAACACCCCCTGGTGGGTGAGTCCACCAGGCGGAGGACTTCCCCCTGCAGTTGAGGAAACTGCGATTTGATCCTAGGGCTGGCCATACCCACAAAGGTTATTATTGGTTACTCTGCTTGTCACCCTGATACCCAGTTCTGGAATGTTCTGTATCTCTTGGTTGATGATTGGCTGTTTACCCTTGTACCCTCCTCTCCCCGGTTCCCTATGGTTGAGTATCTCCAACCCCTCCCTATCTCCTCCCGTTTGGTTACACATGATTGGTTACTGCTGTCATATAAAAAACCTATGTTCAGCATTGGTTCGGGGCTCTCATGTGGAGAACTCGCTTTGGAATAAACCCCTCAGCTCACTCCATTGAGAGTCGCTACTTTATCTCTGCCTTATAAACTTGGGGATCCGGGCAAGGGAACCAAACCCTCACGACCCACCTCCTGAGCCCCTCAGGCCCCTGGGGAACCTAAGGTTCCTTTGTTGTCCCCACCAATAAGGTTAGGGGATTTGAAGATACCTGGGTGGCCAGAGGTTCAACTCTTCAGGAGGTTTCCCTCCAACACCTGCTGCACTGGACCTCGGGGAGTCTAGGCCAGCCGACTAGCAAATTTGAGTTTATAGAGTCCCTCATGGAAGAGCAGCTCTCCAAGGGCCATATTGTCCCATCTGATGGCCCTTGGAACTCCTGTCTTGCGTAAGTCTGGCCAGGACAGGTGGAGGCTCCTCCATGACCTCCAAGCCATCATCGAGGCCATAGAGGACATGGGGCCCTTGCAACCAGGGTTACCCTCAATCTCTGTGCTCCCTCGATTTTGGTAGTTAGCAATCTGAGA
>VZTZ01052666.1:0-11701 GCA_013400955.1 Drymodes brunneopygia
GGCGCCAGGAGGGGAGGCCTCACGTCTTGGAATACATCTCTGCTGAATCCATGACACCTCTTGGTGGCCAAGCACAGATGACTTTCCAGTGCAGGCCAGCCCAGGCATCTCCAGAGCAGGACTGCAGAGACAGCCTGCACTGGTAGGGGTGCATGTCACCAGGTGTGGAGGGGTGTGCATCTCCACCCTGTGTGAATATGACACATTTCTCCATGTCAGGCTGAATCCTGGCACAGACAGGGCAGAAGAATATCTCATGGCAATGCTGCAGGTGCCAATGGGGCACACGCTCAGTCCAGAGGAGGCAAAGCTGCTCATGAACCAGACAGTGCAGCAGGTCCAGGATACTCTGAGCATACCGGATGATGTTGCTCAGCACCTCCTCATGCACTGTAGGTGGAATGTGGATTTCCTGATCCAGTGCTATGTAGAGAACCGTGAGGCCCTGCTCATCTCCTCAGGACTGCAGGTGCAGGATGTCCAGCCTCCCCCAAGCCCTGGAACGCACTGCCCAGTCTGTGTGAACCAGCTGTGTCCCACTGAGAAGCCACCAACCCTTTGCTGCATGCACTACTGTTGCAAGGTGAGGATCCTGGGGTCTTTGGTTCCCACTGCCTGACAGGGAATTGCTTCTGTCTACTTGGAGCAGCTATTCTGTGTCTAAAGGTGTTATCAGGGGATTTTTCAGTGCTTATACATTCTCCTTTCTCGGTTCACTTTTTTGTTATGATCCTTCACCCCCTGATTTGCCTGTTCCCACTTTTGTGCTTTTGGGTATTTCCCTGTGATTTGTGGGGTTTTGTGCACCCTCTGCTGGGTGGGGAAGGCTTCCAGGGTCACACAGCCCTGGTTAGGTCTGATCTAAATCTGTTGTGCCCTGACAGCCCTGTTGGAGGGAATACCTCACGACTCGCATTGAGCAGAACATGGTTGTCAACTGCACCTGTCCCATATCCGAGTGCCATGCTCAGCCAACCACAGCCTTCATCTACTCCATCGTGTCCTCTGAGGAGATTATAGCCAAGGTGAAGCAGGAGGAGCAGGGGTGCTTTCTGGGTGTCCAAGCTCTCTTTCATTTTGGGCAGCGCTATCAGATAGTTTTGTCACTGCTTTTTCCCTTCCTGTTACCAAGACTGGCAGCATGATAACGGTGGTCAACCAGATTTCGTCTGTGTTCCCTGATTATGGTCAGTACCAGCTGTTCAGGAAAGCATAACATCAACAAAAGAGCACTGTGGCATTTCCTCCAGATACATCTCCAGCAAACATTTCAGGGACATCATTAATTCAGGACTCGATTAGAGTCATGGTAGCAGCTCATGACAAGTATCCTCTACTAGTGTGCTGGAAGCAATTAAATAATTATTATAATAATAAAATAAAAATCTAGGCCAAATGAAAACATGAACAATTTCATTTTACTGCTGCATCAGTGACCCCTTTGTCCTTTCTCTTCCATCAGTCTGTCTTTGAGCAGTTCAGGTTTTTGTGAAGGTGGCAGGAATTATCAGACTTAATCTTCACTCCAAGTCTGTATGAGTCTACAGACATCTCTAAACCAGGCTTTCTGAGCTCTGCTTACCTTAGTCCTAGGTCATCAGGGTACAGCAGTAGCTGCTTGTTCTAAAGCAGAAGCTACTTTTAGTTCTTTCAGTTTTTAGGACTAAATGCCCTCCCCACCTAATGGCAGAGCTGTAGCTGGCACATGACAGACTCTTTGTTAATTGCTGGGCAGAACAGTCTCTTTTCCACTACTCTCTTGTTTGACAGATGAATCTTCTGTCTTGTTTTTTATAAGAAGTATTTGAAGAATTAGTGCATGTATCTGGACAATTAGTCCTTACTGCCTTTGCAAATCCCATAATCACACCTGTCTGAAAGCAGGATTTAATAGCCTGTTGCTGTGACTGTTGTATAAAAAGAAATAGTTATTGCAGGTAGACATAAATAGCAGCTAATTTTAACAAGTTGCTCTGATGCTCTCACTGAAATGTTATGTTTTCCTTTTGATCAGTATGGCTGGTGTGTTAACGTCTCATGCAGAATCACACAAACAGTCATGGAATATTTTGGGTTGCAATAATCTGTGGAGATCTCTGGTCTAACCCTGAGCTCACAATAACTAGATCGTTGTATGAAGATCTAATGCTGGAATTATATTTAAACATAAGAAAACTGGTTGGTGGGGTTGGTGGGTTTTTTTTTCAATAGTAAGGGTAGTGAGACATGGGACCAGTTTGGGCAGAGAGGTTTGTAGTCTCTGTGCTTGGGTATATTCAAAACCCAAGTGGACATGGTCCTGAGCAATCCTGCTCTAAGCTGGAGAGGTTGGACCTGTTTTTATTTCCAGAAATGCCTTCCAACCTCAGCAATTCTGTGAAATGAAACAGCTTCCAGATCTGACATGGGGGGATAGAAGAATTTGCACTAAGGAATTGAAAAGGTAAACTAACTGAGTGCTGTTTTGTTGTGAGCAGTTGTTTGGTGAGATGCACAGCCCTGAGCACCTGGTTACAAGGCCTCACCATGCAGCTTCTCAGGCTTATATCTCCTTCCTGGCTTCTCATCACAGTATGAAAAAGCCCTCCTCAGACGCTACGTTGAGTGTTGCTCCAACCTGACATGGTGCACCAACCCTCAGGGCTGTGATCAGATCCTCCTTAAGGAAGGACTTGGGTATGGAGCAGCCTGTTCCAAGTGCTCCTGGATATCCTGCTTCAACTGCAACTTCCCAGAGGTGAGGCCAAGCGGGATCACAGGCTGTGCTGTCTTAGGTTTGGCACGCACCCTTCTGCTTTCTGTGTGCTTGACTGTCTCTCTCTCTCAGGCCCATTATCCTGCCAGCTGCAGCCACATGTCTCGGTGGGTGGATGATGATGGATACTATGAGGGAATGACAAGTGAAGCCCAAAGCAAACATCTGGCTAAGCTCATTTCAAAGCACTGCCCAAACTGCCAGGCTCAGATAGAGAAAAATGAAGGGTGCCTGCAGTGAGTATACAATTTTGTTTGCTACTGTGTTTGTGACTCGGTGGCACACTTCCTGGCTGTGGTGTAGGGGAGCACTGCAAGGAACTGTCTGCAAGTGGCTGTCAAGACTGAGGGATTCCCATTGTCCTTCTGCAGTATGACATGTGCAAAATGTAATCATGGCTTCTGCTGGCGCTGCCTGAAGGCCTGGAGGCCGAATCACAAGGATTATTACAACTGCTCTGCTATGGTAAGTGGTTTGCTGTGTCTCCTTGGTTCATGCTTGTGTTCAGAGGCCACTGTAGCCTCTCAGAGATGGTGAGGATCTCCACTTCAGCCCTTTACTCTGGACTTTGTGAATTTGCCAGTAATACTGGCATTTCCAGGTAGCCCTGGTACTTAGGGAAATTGGTACAAGTTCCTGTACCTTTTCTTTCAGGTGAGTAAAGCAGCTTGGCAGGAGAAGCGTTTCCAGGATTACAACGAGAGATGCACCTTTCATCACCATGCAAGAGTAAGTCCACCTCCTCCCCTTGCAGATGCTGACTGCTGCTCAGCCCTGGTGAGCAGGGCAGTCTCTGTTGTGTCAGTGCCTTCTCTGCTCAGAAACAGGCTTCACATCCAGGTGGGGATGCCTGATTATTTCACCCTGGCTCTGACATTGAGGAGTAGTCCTTGGCTGCTTTCTTCTGTCAAGTCTGTTGTGGAAACTGAGCCACCTGGCTTGTGGTGCTCAGGGGCTCAGAGTGGTGCAGGAGTTGAAAGCAGTGGTGATTGAAGGCTGAGCTCTGCCTAGAGCTGAGATGGTGTGAAAGGTTAAAGTGATGGCACAGTAGAGGTGTCATAGTTGGATGCATTAAATGCTCTGCTGCTGCCTGCCTCTTCTGGGATGGCACTTCAGGATGCTTAGCAATTATTTGTGTGGAAGGTGCTGGTTTTTTTCAATCTTGCAGAGCTTGACACTGACACTGACTTTTTTTTTTCTCCTCCTTTGGCTATTGCAGGAATTTGCCCTAAGTCTGAGGAACAGCATTTCTTCCATCAGAGAGATGCCGAAAATTAGGAACTTGACCTTTGTTCTTGATGCTTGCAAAGTTCTAGAACAGGCACGGAAAGTAAGGCTGGATAATAATCTTGCTGAGGTTTAGTCTTAATTCTGTTGGTGTGTTTCATGCCTTTCTCAAAGTGAGGAGACACCAGCATTGTTCTTCCCCAAGCAATGGGAGAGAGAGAAAGCTTGAGGGGAGGAATAGCATCAGGACAGGGGAAGAGCTCATGTCTGCCCTTCCCTGCTTTCAGTCTGAGTTGAGCTCTGTTTGCAGTGTTCCTTACAGTCAGGTCATAGGATTTGGAGCTTAGCTCAAGTTGAAACTATGGAATCACACAAAGTCTATATTTAGGGTTTTCATCTACTGGGTTTGGTCTGTTCCTATTAGAAATGCCCCAGTGAAGGTACTTCTGAAAGCTCTCCAGATGCTGTGTTATAGTTTGGAAGTTCCTCTTGATGCTCATATTATGATTTTCTTTTCTTAACTTCATTTCGTGAACTATACATATTTTGGAAGCACCGAGTTACCTACTGCACATCCTGATAGTCACATTAAAAAGGATTTGTAGTGCAACCACTGGGTGCATGCAGTAAGCCTGTGACACCTAAGGTGTCTGTAATGCTTGCTCTGTTCTGAAACATGGGCAGGAGGTGGGAATGGGAATTGTCTTTGCAGTGCTGACTTTGCATATATGCCTTGGTTTTGCAGGTAGGCTTGATTTTGAGAGAGGCATGTGGGACAAGGGTGCCTGATTTTTCTGGGCTGCCATATCACTGTTGCTTGTTGCTGCAGCTACTGAGTTTTCTGGCCATTTCTTTAAATGGAAACTGTGATCTCATTTCCTGCTGGGTGCCTACATGGCTTTAGGGGTCATTCATTCATACCTGGAGTTTGCCACTTGTTGAAATGCCTTTGTTGTGGGCTCTTGGTGCTGTATAGCACCATGCCTGCTTCCCTTTGGGCTCCATTTTCTTAGTTCACTGCCACTTCTGTTCAGCCTGGGCTCCCCAGCATTGCCTAGGTCCTGTATGCTGGTGGGTTTTACTCTTTGCCTGCTTGTCAGTCACACTTGTTGTGCATTTACAGTCTGTGTTCTTGTGATGGTTTGCAGGTGGGAACAATCAGTTATTTCAGGCTTCAATATAAAATAATTGCACATTCATTTCCAATCCTGCCAGTAGCTCTAGTTAGCCTGGCACTGTTGTCACTTGGCATTATGGGTCACTGGGCTGTGGCCACAGACCAGAGGCCACTGATAATAATGAGGTCTGGAAGGGTTTGATGCTGCTCCCTTCTTGCCCACTCTGAAGCTGAAGGAAGGTGCTTAACAGCATGATCTGTACTTTTCCAGGTGCTGGCCTACTCCTGTGTGTACAGCTACTATAACCAGGACACAGAGAGCATGGATATTGTGGAACAGCAGACTGAGAGCCTGGAGCTGCTCACTAATGCTCTGCAGATCCTTCTGGGTAAGTCCTGCAGCCTCTTTGAAGTTGTGGCTAGCATTTCCAGCTGTATTCAAAGAGCAGCAGCTCTGTAGTGGGACAATAGCATATATACCATCATCCAGCTGGCCTCACTTCTCCCAGTCCATTTTTGCCTTCTTGATGCCTTTTCTGAGGAGGTCCACTGGAGCAGTTTGTCTGCCAATGGAGATAGATGCAATAAAGAGCAACATGTTCTGTTCTGGAAGAGGGGTGTCTCTGCACAGGAGATCTACGTAGCTATGGCTGGCTTCATAACCAGAGCCAAGGAACTGGTCTCTGCTCAAGAGTGTGGGATGCATAATGACTTTGTTGGCCTTGAATTGCAGAGGAAACCCTGCTGCAGTACCAAGACTTGGCCACTTCTCTTCAGCTCCTGAAAGCAGAGCACTTCCGTGTGGGTTTGGAGTTGGTGCGGCAGATCAAGGAGCGTCTCTTTGCAATTCTCTGGCACTCCACACAGGTGAAAGCCACATGCCTGTTCCTGGCTTGTCTTGCTCTGGTCTAATTTGATTGTGGGCAAACTAAAGGGCTTTATCAGCTGAGGGAATAGACTCAGGACTGTGTGTGTGCGCAGGGTTTGCAGCACAAAATACACCCCAAATCACTTACTGTTTCTCTCTCTTCTGGCTGTGCTTTCCTGCTAACAGGATTTCCATGTTGGGCTCCAGACTTCAGGAGATGCTGTTCAGAGAAAGCTGAAACTTGCAAATGTGCCTGCTTCAGCACTTGCATGTTCAGGGTGAGTTTTCTTAGTGGGGTAACAAGGGAAAGATGAGTGACTGTAAACAAAAAGCAGGTGAGCAGAGCTTTCTTCTGTGCTGACATACAAAAGAGTGAATGACAGACACTGATTACTTGCATCCTGTTTTGTGGTTTGAGGTAGCAATTTAAGTGTCATAGTGGTGTAGGGAAACCAGCAAAACCTCTGCTTGTATGCAGCTGGGACCCAGAAAGCTCCATTACTGGCCGACTCAGTTATTGAAGTTGCTCTCCCTGGACTCTCTTGGGTTTCTTTGGATGGGGATGCTGAGACAGTGACAGTAGGGTGATGTGGCGCTGGGTGGCAGCTGATGCTCACAGCACTCCATGCTCTGCTCTTATGCTCTCCTTCTCAACAGGCAAAAACGTACCATGCTGTGTGACTCCCCCAACACAGATGAAGGTGGCAAAGAGGTTGAAGATGAGGAGTATGATCCACAGTGGCAGGAAGACTATGATGACGATGATGACCTTGATGAAGACAACTTTATGATTGATAATGAGTCAGATTGTGATTCTTACTTTGATGATGATGATAGCTATCATAGCTAACACTAGAAGTGTTCTGTTACCCAGGCTGCCACCTTGGGCTTCTCCTCTACTTTGTCTCAACCAGTTTGTGTTAATGTTTTTCCTCAAAGGCAGGGAGGAGCTCTCAGATGGAAGAAAACATTTCCTCTGAGAGGTTTCTTGCTCAGTGACTCTTGAATATGCAGGAACATGCTCTGGGCAGCTGGTCTGTGTTACTGTGGCCACCTCTCTCAGAAAGACATCTCCTTGCCTTTTTCCCTTGTCTCCAGTTCTGCCTATAGGTATTTAATTGAGGTAGGAAGTCACAGCCCACCTGCAGAGTAAGGACCACTTGCCACCTGTTAAAGGCTGCTCCTTGTCCTTGGTGTGCTTTCCCCAAGGGCTGGGCACAGGCTAGGGTGGCACATGTCCCAGCATGGCACTGTCTAGCAATGGCCAGTGTCTAGAAATGCTGTAAAAAGATGCATTTACACTCAAGTTAAAGCCTCCCAGCTGGAGCTGGTGGGATTCTCTCCAGCCACAGATGGATGTGGTTTGGTTCCTCTGGTTGAGAGGGGCTGCATTTTTGCCCTTTGTTGGAGTTTTCTTCTCTGTTATGAAGCAGGAAGGGCTACTATGAGTGACACAAGTTTGCAGGATTGTTTAAGTTTATAAATACATGCACACACGTATATTTTATATATATATATATGCAGAGGTTGTTCAAATAATACTGTATCTTTGCAAAAAGAAAAAGGAACACCCTGAGGAACAAGGGTTGAAAAAAAGCTCTGTTTAAAAAAATGAACAGTTTTCTTCTAGCACAAGCCTTCTTGTTGTCTGTGGGGAGCATGGGAGGGGAGAGAGAGCAGGATATCCTCAAGTCAGGATGTGACGTGGATGTGCTTATCCCAGAAATTATTTGTGAAATTAGTGTGGGTTTGGAATCCTCACGCAGACCACACAGTCTTGCCCTGCAAAGTGGCTTTTCCTTCCTGGGCAGTTCAGGGAGCAGTGAGAGGTATGTGGAGGGATGGGAAAGAGGGCAGGGGACCAGGCCATATGGAGTGGTGGGGCTGGTGTTTCTGGGACCAGGTGCAAGACAGGATGCCTGCATGTTGATGGAGGTGGTAATGTCTGATACCCAGCAAAAGGCATTTGTGGGACTGCTGTTGGGGCTTGAGAGGTGATTTGGGGATTGTTTTGGAGATACAGGGCTCTTAGACCTTGGGTATCATCTGAGAGGGATGTGGGGTTCTTATGGGGTGCTGGACAGGGAGGAGCTGCCAGGACAAACCATGAGGGAAGACGATTTTTTCCCCTTCCCTGCAGCTGGTAGCCCCCAGTCCTGCAGAGTCTGTCATGGTGGAAGTCCCAACCCTGCTCCCCATATGTTGGCAATGGGTTCCCTGTGATGCCTCTCTGGGCTTTTTCCTCAGGGCCACTTGGGGGAGAGATGTGATGGGGGTGCCCAGACAGCCTTGTCTTCCACGGTGTGACCAGTCCTTGCAGGAGCAGCCTGAATTTCCCAGGTTGTTGGGAAAGGAGCAGAACATCCTAGGGGCCTGAGCTGCTCATGTGGAGACTCACGGCTGCAGTTCTTCATTCACGATCTCCTGGATGTCTGCTTAAAATCCGAAGAGTCAGGAGGATTGTGAGTCTCTGCTCTCATGGAGTGTTTGTACTGAAAGTCAAGATCCAGCCTTGCTCCTCTGCTCTGCAGGAGGTTTCTGTCCTTCCTGAGCTCATAGGGCACCTGTGTTAGGGTTTGACAGGACAGTTTTACTGTCCCAGTCAAACTACCTACCTGACACTGGCCAAGGAGTCAAGGACAACAAAAAGGGCTTCTTCAATTGTCATTCCTGTCCCACATGCTCTGGGATGATCCTCCCTGAGCAGGGAGGTTGGAGCAGGTGACCCACCGTGGTGCCTTCAAACAACCCCCATTCTGTGATTCTGTACCGTATGGGGTGTATGTGAGAGTACTGAAAGAGCTGGCAGATGCCACAAGGCCACTTTCTCATCATTCTTAAAAGATCATGTCAATCAAGGGGATGCTCCCAGTGACTGGGAAAAGGTAGATAATATCTCCATTGTGAAGAAGGACAATCCAGGAAACAAGAGGCCAGTCAGCCTCACATCAGTCCTTGGGAAAGAGATGGAAATGCAAATTGACTGCGCCAAATTTCCAACTCTCCTGCTAAAACTATAAACTTGATAGTTCATCAAGAAGGTATAGAGAATTAATTCAGAAAGTTGTGGATTGCTCCAGGAGGAAGGGAAAACCAAATTCCATCAATCTGGAAGCAAGAAGCAGTCTGTGGTGAGACCCTGGACTCTGAATGGAAGATTTCCTCTCCAAATGCTGTCCTTTGGAGACATAGTGACTGGAGGAGGGATGAAGTTTTGCACTGTACTAGGTTGCTGTGTCAGGAACATAAGTGAAAGAAGCAGTAGTAGACAGTGTTATATAACAAATAGCATAATACCATTCAATTCACTGCCTATTATCACTGAAAATCAAATCCCCCTGAGGCATACACCAAATTTAGCCATCTTCCCACATTACCAGCTTTGAAAAGGACAAGTTTATTAACAACTGGAATGCATTAACATTTCCCTCCATCCATTGGAGGCATTCCCAGCAAGAAGATTATTAGTGCCTTACCATTTAGAATCAACAATCTACCCCACAAGGTAATTTCTACCCGAGAGTCTGTTGCTCTCCTATTAGAGGGCATTGAGTTCAGGGTTAGGGTTACTGTTTGTAAGGATAGCATTGGGTGGTAGTGTTAGTATTAGATTTACAGTCATTTTGGTCACATTTAGGTTTAGGGTAAGCATTGGGCTTAAATTTAAGGTAAGGGATTAGTTTTTAAATATTTTTAGGGATAGAGGTACAGTCATTAGGGATAATGCTAGAGTTATGTTTAGGCTTAGAGACTGGGTTGCAGTTTCAATTGTTAGGGCTAATTTTTTCTTAGTTTTTAGGGATATGATTATTTAGGTTTATGGTTTATGGTTTTTGTTGGGCAGGATTTTGGTCAGTGATCGGCACAGAAAAAAGCTTACAGCTTTTCTTTGGACAGGTGGAACTGTGTTTGGTGAGTAGTATGTCAGGAGAAGGAACAGGAACAATCCTAGTAGTGAGAGTATGACTGACTGCATCCATTGTGGTCATTCTGTGTTCAGTAAATTTTTCAATAATAAGTCATTTAGACAGGAATCCTGGTAGCAGGGTGAGTCCTGCTAGGAAGCCTAAGACTAATACTGAGATTTTATTGGGTGCGTGGGTATTTTTGTTCTTTAGGCCATTATCATTGGTAGTTTTTGAACTTTGTTTGCATTGAGAGCAAGGACTATTGTGGCAGTTATTAGGAAGTATAAGTAGAAGGTTAGTAGAGGGTGTTTGGCTAGTATAGCCATAATAATTATTAGGCTATTCAACCTCAGCAAGAATGCTTAAGATTTTTCAAGTCCGTGTTTGATTTAGTCAAATTCAGTCTTCCATGGCTGCTGAGGCAAGGATTATGGTGATTAATAATTTTGAGTAGAGTGATTTAGGACAAGAATAGTGATGACAGTGAATTTAATTATTATTGATAGCAATGATTAGGGATTAAGTACTTCTCTGAAACAGAAATGGAAAGGGATTGGCACTAGTTAGATTGCAATTGTGCTGTCAATAGGGGCAGGACATTGGGTGGCTTAATTTGCTAATTACACACTAGTTCTGCTTCAAAAGACGATGAATGCTTGTACTAGGGAAGTATTTGATTGTGGCTTCAGTGGCTCATGGGTGGTGGGACTTGCAAACTTGGAGATGAGTGGAATGATAAGTGAGAGTGTTAATTCCTATTCTTTTTCAAGACATAATTCAGTGGTTGCTCAAAATTGTAATGATTGCTCCTAGCAGTAAGGCTGGGGAGGAGATTCACTTTGCATGTTACAGCTCTCTGCTCACCTTACCACAGTGATTCTTTATATTCAGGCACATATCCTTAAGGAATGAGACAGGTCTGCACAGCAGATTGGAATGCTCGTGCCTGCTCCACGCTAGCTTGGATTCACCTTCCAAAGAGGCTCGGTACTGAACAGCATGATTCCATTTGCTACTGCCTGGAGTAATCCAAAGGGGTGTACAATGTTTGGGGCTTATTTGGGCTGTATGTAATTAAGGATTTTTCATTCCTCTAATATTAAGAAGGTTAAAGCGATTAGAATTGGGGTGTCATGGGAATAGAGATATCTTATTTAAAAATAGAGGGTCAGGTCAAGAGTAGGTAAGGTGGAAAAGGGGGATATAGGGAGATGATCTCAACCTCCAGATAATGGGATTAAACCTGCATTTGCTGAGATCTGCTATGGGAGCAGTCCTTTTCCAGGACAGGGAAGAGTACTATCTTGGTAGTTTAATTGAGTTTATTATTCAGAAGCCTGCTTGTACTCACTTTTTTCATCCTTATGTAAAAGGAAAAGTTTATTGTAGAGAGAAAATTACCAGGATTACTCTGGTCTGAACCCAGCTCATATGGGACTGTTAATCCTTGAATATACGAATCCCTGTGAGCAGCTGCACCCTCAGGATGTTCTAAGCCAATATCTAAGCTGCAAAATTCCAGGTAAAAATGGGCTCTTGGAGGACATTGAGCTGTTTCCCATGGGTGGTTTCCTCAATTGCATGGAAGGGGGAAGGATGAAGAATTTAGGCGGAGGTTGAGCCAAAATGGCATTTTGCTGCCTCTGATTTCCTCCCAGCTTTGGCAGTGGGGTGACAACTCAGTCCCAGCAGAAGACTTCCCTTTCCAAGGCTCACGTGGGCCTGGCTGGCGGCTCCAGGTTCTTGAAGGTGTTTCTGTGGTTGGCAACAGGAGCTGTTTTTGAATTTTTTATGTTGCTTGAGCCACCCCTGCCAAATGCCATCAA
>VZTZ01053015.1:0-86996 GCA_013400955.1 Drymodes brunneopygia
ATGCTGTTCTCTATATCATTGGTCTGTTTTCTCAACTAAGCATCTTGATGTGTACAAAGTGACAGACATCAGCACTGATCTTCTCAGTGTGCCTGTAACTGGACCCTGAGACAAGTCTACACCTGCCTGTCCACAGGATGCACCTCTGGTTCTTCTCCCCAGAATCCACTAACAACACTTATTAGCTGCTTCCTTCCCTGAGAAGTGGGTTTGTGCTGCCTTCTGGTTCTCATTATTATATTCATTTCAATGCAGTTCCTGAAGTCTGATACCTCAGTACTTGAGAGGTCCTGCATGTGCCACCAAACAATGATTCAACATGACATTGTGACAGAAAACAGGGAGAAGGAATAGAAATAAAAGAACAAGGGATCAAAACAACTGCATTTGGCTCTCTGTGTGGGGTGTGCCTATCAACACCAATAACTGTTAACAGGGAGTCAGATGTCACATCGACACAGGAGTCAGATCACTCACATCAGCATTCCATCTGACTGGAAGGTATCAGTCTTTTTCCTTCATCTAAAAGGATATGAAAAATATAACGGGCTATTAACTTCTTTTTTTGCATTCCTATTTAAATTTTGGAAAGTTCTTCATTTCTCTTCAGGTCCTTAGTGGTCCTTGTGCATTTTGAACACTTTTTTAGGGCTTTGAAGACTGTTCAACAGACACGTCAGTGAAAGCAACTAACATTCTTATTGTTGTGGATGACTTAACAGCGCAGGGATTTGCCTCGAGAAAATCTACATCAAGAGACAGCAACTTTAGGCATGAACTATGAATTTTGCTTGATTTACAGCAGTTATCTCCCTAATGCTGCATATATAGAGAGAAAGAAGAGGCCAGTTTAATGGAGGACTCAGACTGAGGCTTGTGCTGCTGACTGCCACTGACAACATGGTAATATAGCTATAAAATACTTATAATTTGGGGGGATTCTATTTCCTAACGCAAATATCAATATTTTTTTGGAACAGGTAATATGACTCTTCATACAGTGCATAGAACAAGGCCTACATCACATACAACATTACTGTTTAAAAACTCATTAATAATAGAGAAGATGAGCTTGCAAATAAACTCCACTCTACAATTACATGTTAGGTTAAAAATGTGCCCAGGAGGAAATGGAAGAGAACTTGATTGTTTTTGTCATAGAGAGATTTCATTCTCTTTTTCTGTTGTTTGCACTCATAAAATTGCCCTTCTGGGAGTCAATCCTGGAAGGATACAGTGGCTAATTTTAGTTAATAAATTGTTGCTTTACTACGCATAGCCAAGAATCATCTGATAAGCTCTTTCTCTGTCAGAGCTGCTATATCTCAGTCAAATTTCCTAACTATGAAGATTTAAAGACTTCTGAAACTAGTTCTTCAGAAAAGATGTGCTTCTATTACAGTTTTCCACTCACAAAAAGCACTGCCAAACTTTTTTGCTCATCAGCTTTCCAGAACTTACATCCATGTTCCATTATATAGCACTTGCCGGTAAATAGTATTTTGGCCTAGTTTTGGTCTTTTTTTAAATGTATATGAGAAAGATCTGCTACACATATAAATCATTAGGAATTATTAACTAAAGGATTGCATAAATAATCTGTTTTATAATATATTGCAGATACTTCCAAGATAATGTGCAACAAAATGAGAAAAGTCTCACAGAGAGAAATATACTATGTTTCAAACATAATTTCTGAGCTGTTTAAATATGAAACAAAACCTTGTCAAGCTACAAGTTTCCAGCTGTTATGATATCATAAGATAAATTTACAGTTACAAAGCAGCTTGGTGAGGGAAAAAAAACATTTGCTTTTACAAAGTATGGAAATATAAATGTTTCAAGCACTGCAACTGTCCAAACAAATTAGTAAAAGCAAAAAATAGTTGAATTCAGTATGGTTTGATTTTGTACCAGCTTCATAGCACTTGTTATAATTATTTAAATCTGCAGGCAAAATGTGATCTAAATCTTAGCGTGATGCATTTAATGTTAATTTAAAATGATCTGATTAAAGTATACAGGTGGTCTCAGTGTCTAGCATTTTGCTGTATTTTATTAACTGAAATAATAATTTATTTCTCTGGTTAAGCAATAATAAAGCTGGATAACTAGGCTCTGAAGGCCCACTACATGTGGAGGTTTAAATTCTTAACCAGAGCTAAAATGAAAAAGGAGTTTCTTTCCTCCATGACTTTGAAAAGAATAGAGTGGTGATTAACAGCAATATTTTTTTTAATGAAACACAACCTTTCATCCCTGTCATCTTGTGACCATCCTTGCTTGTACGCAGCTCTCTGACAAGTGGAATAATAACGGTCATACATCACTGCCCTGAAAGTCCAATCATCTAAATCTTCACTCGCTGCAGCCTCTGAGACTCAATTACTTTATTGACATGCAATCTTCATAAGGGGAGAAATATTGTGCATGTAAGGTCACTTGGTTATGAAGACATATTATCATATTATCTGCATGAGGGTTGCAGGGCTAAGACCTGACAGAGCTAATTATAATGGTACATGATAGAGAGCTCAGTACACATTATTTGCTTGGCTGAAACTAAAGGTGAGGTAAGACCATGACATCATGGTTTCAAAAGAAAATAATTCCCTTTCCCTTAGAGACTATTACTTTTATTGTTTAATGTTTTATAGAGATTATATTCATACACTCCTCATAAGCAAGTAAGCAGTGAGAATTTCTGAATTCAACTGTTTCCATTTGGAAGTACTTAACTCTTGAAGAAACCAAAGGCTCATCTATAACAATGCAGTCCTTTTCATTTGTGAGACTTAAATCACATTTTCCCTGCCCTTCCATCAGTCCCCAAAAGTGTATCTATAAATATGCATATGCACATGGCAAACTAATAGTCCAAAATTTGAACACAGCTAATACATACTGCTACACTATTTTCTACATTTCCAAAAGCATTCAAGCCTCCATTAAAATGCTAAACAAAGTGTATTAACCTCTCATTTTCAATTTCTCATTTTGCATTTCTTTTAAACTTTTTGCCAGATTTTATTCATGTCTACCCTTCAGGTAGGAAACACAAACTTCACCCTTAGAATAGTTTCAGAATTGCAAATATATGATGCTAGTGCCCCAGAATAAATTATATTGTAACTTCTGATGGGGGAGATTTCTTATTTTACAAAAGCACTAATCAATATGATATAATGTTTCTATGGCAAATCATGCTGCACAAGGTTCTGCATTTTTCTTTTGAAGGCAGGGTGGAGAAGCCATCCCAACTAATGGATCCGAGCTCCAAATAATTTCCTTGCTCCCAGCAAGATATTGTACCATTCCACCAGTGAGTTTCCAAAATAGGCAGACATGTAGCTTTAATAATATTACCTGTCTAAAACCTCACATGTAGGTGCTTTCAGTTATCTAATTTACTGAAGTTGATTTCCTGTTAAAAAAAAAGTTATTTCATAACAACAAATTCACAGGCTACCCCACTGGGAGGAAACAAAAAGAAAAAAATGCACTGCACTCAAAACTGCCCTCCTGAAAATATCTCTTCTTATTTTCAAAATGCAAATTTTACAAACCATGGTGTGTCAGATATTACACTGTTCTTTCAACAAAAGCTTAGCCTACCTATATTTTTTATAAGTGTATGATCTTGCTATGTCTATCTACTGTGCTTTACTTCTGAAAGAATCCTGTCTAAAGCTGAGTAGCATTTTGAAAGCTTATTTGATCTCGTATTTAAGACATCACACAGTGTGGGATTTTAAAAATAATTTGATTTATATGTTAAGCTGTGTTTCCACGAAGGGGTATAAAAAAGTCCTTGGGAGAAGACTGCAGATACAGATGGGAAGATGTTAGGCCCTGCCTCTTTCCAGAAATAACATTTATGGTTAAAAGCATCTTCTGTTGAGTTTAAGTTCCAGCAGCACGAAGGAGATAGTGAAGTAATCAAGACCCAGAAGAGGGACAAACAAGTACACACCAGAACATATTATCAGTAACCATCAAAGCAGCAGTTATCCAGCTGATGAGAAAGCAGACAGGTAGTGAGCCATGAAACTCAGAAAAAGAAGAAAAATGTCTTCTGACAGCTGTAAAATTCTGCCTCAAAGTGAGTTGCTAATTTAAAATTTCCCAATGCCCTGCAAGCTTCTGGTCTGAGATATGAATGAGAAGGATGCAGGGAAAACTGGGCCACCAAAACTCAGCCAAAGCACAGAGACCAAAATGCAGACACTGAACAGCCAAGCTCCACATGTAATTCCTTTAGCAACTACGTGAATACTCAATTTATGGAAATATGAAGTAAAAGGTCACCCCCTTGGGCATCAAAGACTTTTTATCAAGGAAATCGAACAAGAACTAAGGGGAAACAAATGTTAATGTCATGCCCAAAACCACAAAACATTTTTATTGCCAAAATTGCTTTGAAACTAACAGGGCCAGGCACATGATATCAGCTCAATATATTTCAGAGGTTTGGATTGCAAGGCACCTAATTCAAGTAACAAAACATGAGGTACACATGGCTAGGTGCTTTCCTCCTAGTGGCAATTAATGTGGACAGCATGACATTGACAATATCAGCCATAGGAGAGATGGAACTGGGACACTCTCCAGAAAACACAATAAAAAATGAATGACAATTAACAGTGGTAGCCAAAAGGAAAAACGAGATCCCCACACTGCACATCCAGTCTTGTGGACAAAGAACTAATAATGAGGGGATGACCTGAAAGAAATTTAAAGGAACAGGAAACTGCTGAAGGAAAACAAAGTAAAAAAAGACAGTTGCTTCCATGGATTTTTAGCACTTACATTAGATAATAGAAAATACTATTAATGAATGAATACTTTATGAGACATGCAACAAAGACTTCATCATGTTCTTCTAGTAATAGAACCTTTCGAAGGCAGTTTTGGAAGTTGAAAAGGACATGTCATGAAGAAATAAACTGAGAATACTATTCAGGCAGAGAAGAGATTAGTTTATGCAAGTTATTAAAAGTTTGCAAATTAATTTGCAGCAGAAGAAAAGAAATAAACAAATAATCTCATTTAGCTGAACGTGCAGAGATACTGTGCAAAATACAAAAATGTATTCAAAATTTAGTTAGAGAATATTGGATACTCTCTGAACTTCTCATTTAGATCAGAGAGGAGAAGTAAATCGGCTTTTAGCTCTAGAGAAATTACCAGCTCTCCAATGTAGGATGGAAAATCTGGTGATAGTAAAATGCAGCATTTGACATGAGACTTTTCTGTAACACTGGCTACCAACGCACCATAAGCACCAAACAAACAATTTACTGGCAATGTAGAAAAAAAAAATTAAATGGATGGTCTTTTGACCCTCCTATTCAATACTAAAAACAATATAAGACATGAATAAGGTGCAGCTTATTTTTACAATACATTGCCCAATGTTCCTTTTCTAGAAAATTGATTTTTCTAAGTGTCACATGGATCCAGTGCTCCATGCAAAACAAAACAAGCAAAGAAAACTCCTTCAGTAGCAAAATTGTGGTTTACTGCTGTTAAAGTGTTTTGTGAATGAGTGCCTTTGATTTAAATTTGGTAAAAAGTGGGAGACACACTAAAGCAAAATTTGAAAAAAAGGAAACAACAACAGTGTTTTTTCTCACTATTTTTAGTAATTTTGGTTTAGTATTGTTTTTGGATTGTACTGTATACTATAGTATTGTATAGTATAGTATTGGTTTAAAGAATTTTAGAATCATTTTAATTATTTTTCATTGTTTAATTATTTTTCATTGCCAATTAATTGCAAAGGTACTGTGCTACTTTATTGACAAAGTACTGACTTGCAAAGGAGAGAAATGTGCCTACAAAATAGATTTCAGTCCATCTGAGACTCATAGATCATCAAAGAGAATGAGAACATGAGGGAACCAAATTACAATTTCCATGTGGCACTGTTCCAACATACCTTAACCTGTATTTGGGTATACCCTGCTCTCCTTATCCACCCCATCAAACACACACGCAGATATTAAAACCATCATTGTGAGAAACACACTTTCCAGGAAGAGCAGTTTTTTGTTGGAAAGAGTGTTCAGCCAAAAGCTTACCTACAACTTGCCTGCCAGCTGCACATATCTGTGGAAATGCAGAATTCCAAAGGGAAAAGTGACTAACGGCACAGAAGAGAGGGGGAACTAGGGATGTCTGACAAGTTCCTGCTGCAGGCCCAGCACCAGCACAAAGCTGGTGTCTAAGCCAGAGCTTGAATCTAAGTAATTTTTCTAGAAAGAAGAAAATGTGGTATATTAATCAGTAATGACAATCGTAGCTTTTCAAGAACACGTTGCAAATAAATCAAACGGAACAATTTATTAATTTTGGTAATACTGAAAAGAGTAACAAATGCTTTTTGCAAGGCCCACTCTGTAAAAATGCAAGCCAATTGACTAATCAATAAGGTCAGTAGTCAATCTTCTCATTGACTTCAAAGACAGCAGATTCCTGTGCAAAAGCACTTTAGAGGGAAAATCTAAGCTTCAAGCTATGATGATTACTTCAAATAGTTTCACCAGTTTGTATTTTTGGAACCCTTCTGGCAATAACTTTTCCCTTTAAACCATTTCCCAAGTCACAGCTTGTTAGAGACAATGTTAAATGAGGATATAATGTTTTGGGAAAAGGGTAGGAAACCCAAAAGCCATAAGAAATAAATAACAAATAGAAACATTGCTTTAGTGACCTATAGTCTATTAAAAATTTGTCCAGCAAATATTGTCAGCCTTTTAGGATTTGGACTTTAACGATGCCTTTTGTCATGGCTGCGGGGAGCCATGTGCCTATTCCATGGGTTTGCCTAGTACAAACTGGTAGGAAACCATAATAAAATTCAAATAAAGATAGAGCAGAAAAAACACGTGATCTTAAAAGTGAATAACAAAGCAGAACAAAAGAAAATATTGGGAATGAAACTGATAACACACCCTGTTGCCAAAATCTGGAGATGTAGATTGCCTCTGGATTAGTCCTCAGACTGCTGTAAATTTGCCTACTTACTCTGTCACAGGCTGACCACAAGAGATTCAAAGTCAAATTCAAAGAGGAGTAGAGACCAAGAGAAACATTTATCATACTGTTCCACATCCAAGTAAAACAACTTTCCTATACAAATTAAAAGCTTGGATGAACAGGTGCCACCTAAAAGTGTGCATAAGGTACAGATTCAAGCCCAAAGACTGGCACACAAAATTACTACAACATTTCAAAGAATTTTTCCTAGGAATCCAATTGCTTTTTACTACCTATCCAGACTCCAGTTGCAACAATATAAGGTTACTTTCTTCTTTTCAATATAGCAAATGAATAGAAACAAATAGTCAGTTATGCTGAACCATCCAACAATATTTCCTTTGCCCACACAGTCAGGAGTTTTTAAGTGCAGTCCAATTTTTAAATAACACAAGACTGTAAACTGAATGTACTAGCTTGACTTTTAATTTTTTCATTTATTGAGTTCCGTCATTATTCAGATGGGTTTTTTAAAGGATGAAAAAAGGAAAATCTGAGGCTTTTGGCTGTTCTGATTACCTTGTTAAATTACTGGCTTTGCAAAGACAGAGAAAACATAAGTGCTAAGGTTAACCACATAATAACATACCATTTCAATCTTTTTTTCCCCCTCCGGTTCAAAACAATCCGTTCCTACACAAAGTTACAGCACTTTGGAGTCAGCTGTTAGATCTGAGCTCTGGAATTCATTCAACTGAATCTTCTTGAAGTGACATTGCTTGTCAAAAATCATCAACCAATCAAATTCTTAAACTGAAGTGAGTTGTCCTCAAATTAAAATTATACCTTATCCTGATTTTTCCATACAAAAGTTGCATTGTGCTTCTCTGTCAGGATCGACTTCATTTTCAGAAATTTTATCACAATACAAGCATTTATCCTCAATCTTCCACAGGGCAAGGGTGAGTGGGCATGTGATTGAAATTCACTTCAATGAACTGACATAATTTGAAGGAGTAACAAGCTAGGTGAGAATATTTCTATTGTGTTCAAAGATGTCTTCATTTTAAACCAGATGGGAAACAAAGAGGAACTCATGCCAATTCCTGAAACCTTAGCATTCACTCTTCTGGAGCTCCTCCTTTCTTCCCTTGCTGCCAGGCGTGCTCATATATTTAATCTAAGGGCAATAAATTCTGTCCTTTTTAAGAAAAAGTGCTACATAATTCTCTCTTTGATGAAGATTTTACTTGTGAGGAGAAAGACAGACCTGCACACTGGTGCCTTCCCAACATTTTTTTTTTGCATATTTAGCCCAGCTCAAAGAAAACTTTCTGAAATGTGAGATTCCAGCCTGCCAGAACACTGTGCTTATGCTCAGTATCACTTCTGAAGACACTTTTCCTCTACAGAGGGCTTACACTTAGGAATCTTATTTCGGGCAGAGCTAGAAAAGAGCCAAATTCATCAGAAGCAACAGCTGATTCTTCAAAAGGAACAGTTTAGTTATGTCTGTGCATTTAATTTGTTTCTTCAACTCCTGCTGATGAACAGAATGTTAGGAGTCTAGGACTCCTATGACCAATTGCATTTCTGAGCAACAATCTTAAATCACATATTTCTGGATAAATGCAACAGCAGATAAAAGGCTGAAAAGGTACAGAAGGAATAATTTGTCAAAACACAAACTAATCCACCTTTAATCATGGGACTACAGCTGAAGACAAATCCCACTGCAAATATTAGAGGCTTGGCTGAGAAATGTGGATATGGGCTACTCTGGTATTCCCTTTGCTCCACTGAGAGCCACATAGCCTATAGGACAGAGGTACTTAAAAAGGTGTGTGGAAAGGTGAAATGAAAAGACAGTCTTGAAGACAAGATAAAAATATTTTGCTTAAAGTACAGGTACAAATCTGTTAGAGAATCCTGAAATACTCACAGCTGCAAAGATAATGCCAAACATTAAAGCCAAGTAGTAAGATGAAGCATCAGTAAATAAATGTCAAAGAAATCAGAGTATAAAATTAAACAAGAATATATATATATTAATGTCTCCAAAATGTTTCTTTCAGGAAACATTAGACACTAATAAAGAATGCCTTCAGGCTTCTGTATCACTGGATATATCAGAGGGGTTTTTTACTAACAATTTGGGGCGCTTATGCCTCTGGGTGCTACTGTTATGAAATCAAAATAGAATTATCTGATGCTATGTGATTTCTTGAATCATTAGTTTTCCATTTCTTCTAACTTACTTTTCGTTTTTCTTTTATTTATACACACACATACTGATACAAGCTGCCACAAAGGAATAATGAAGAGACCCCTGGAAACAAAATATTACTCAATGCTTTCTTTAAAAAAAATAGATACATATGCACCTGACATGATATCATAATCTAACATGATATTCCTAATTACTATTTGCATGCCCAATTCACTTCTAATATATATTGCAGGAGGCATTGCTGCATCCTTGCTCTGATACTCAGCCACCACAGGAGGGTTCTTCACCCAGACGGTGGCTGGGCACGGGAACAGCTCCCCAGGGCAGTGGTCACAGCACCAGCCTGACAGAGCTCAAGCTTGTACAATGCTCTCAGGTGCTTGGTGAGACTCTTGGGGTGTCCTGCACAGGGCCAGGAGTTGGACTCGATGATCCTGATGGGTCCCTTCCTAATCAGGATATTCTACAGTTCTATGATTCATCTAAAAGAACAACTCCTACTAAACCAGAATTCATAGACAAGAGGTAGCCAATGAGATTTAATACACAAAACCAGTATTAAAGTGTCAATAACTCTTCTGAGTGAAAAAAAAAAAAAACCTAGTCCTTGAATACTAAGGTTGAAAAGAAGTTCTGACTTATTAAAAGATATATGGTTTACCTACAGAAAAGCATTATCATTTCTTCCATATTTATTCCAAGAAAAGGAATACACATTTTTTTCTGAGTAATCAGTCTCATGCTGGTTCTGGTCTAGCAACAGATTTTACAAACAGTCTAACTTTACTCCCCAAGACCACAGAATTTATAAGAAGGCCTAAGCAGCGTGGAGAGCTATGAAGTAATTTTGATTTGGAACAGATTTAATTTCTGGTGACTATGACAGTCTAAGTTTGTGTGCAATTTTGCAGTCTCATAGGCAAGTTGAGACTCAATTCACGTGATAAATTTCTTTTGAAATCAGAAAAAAAGAAACAGTGGGACTTGGGGGAACAAATAGTTTTGAATACTGTAGAGCTGCAACTGGACAAATATTATGAAAAAGAGATGTTGAAATAAAAACATTTACAGATTTGAAACTCTATTCTAATAAGAGGTGAACTACTTTTAAAGGAGAATGGGATCGATATGACCAGAACAAACATAAACCCTAACCTGAATGCAGTTAAAGCTTGCATGGCAAAAGCTTCCAACTGAGAAAGAACCAAGAAATCCAGGAGTGAGCAGGAAAAACCCCACAGACTTCAGCTACCTCACAAACAAAGCATGAGACATGAAGTTGGAAGGGTTACTACTCAGGTGTTTTTGGCCTAAAATACATGACTGTCTTTAACTATCAATGGTAACCAAGACTGGATATGCTGTTTGTTTTCCAAGCAATAGACTGAAAAAGACAAGTTTGATATCCACTTTCCTTATTCCCAGTGACCATTTATATTAACAGATCCATTAACTTGACCTTTTTACCATAACCCTTTCATTTAATTTTTAATAAAAATAATACTGGTTTTAATTGAACTACATAATCTCAATTCTGAAGACAAATAATGCAAAAAAAAAAAAAAAAAAAAAAGGAAAATTCAATATCATGGATAAAGAAAAGACATTCCAAATTTGTCTGCTGCCAGATTATTTTCATTGTCTGATGCCATTTATCAAGATTCTATAAATCCAATCGCTGGATATAAAAAAAAGAAGAAATACCTTAAGACCAATTCTCATTTTACACATTGTTTGGGACTTCATACCTTCCTTAATTTCTAGTCTAGACCATTGTATGCAAAGAGCCACCCAAGCCAACAGTCCCATTTTCACTGTGAAGTGTACCTGGGAGATATTGCAAGGCTGGTAAATGTACATATCAGAGTATTGAGCACACCAGAATAAGAATAGAAAATTAGGGAACAATGAGTCAGGTGAAATTAAGGGCAGAAGGAGAAGCAGGGAGGAGTGAGATTTGGTCTTTCACTTACATATCACCATTGCCTGTTCCAATAGTAGCGTGGTTGTCGAGGCAAGTGTAAGTTTCAAACATCATATGTAGCAGGACGTACTACCTTTTATTAGAGTAACTAATGGAGAAAAAAGAGATGGACAGGTTTTTGGACAGATAAGCCCTTCTTCAGGCTTGCTGTTCCTCCCTTCCTTGTGTCTTTTATTAATTTTTGTCAGATGATCAAACAGGTAAGTTTTGTGGCTGACAACAGACCTAAAGAAGGGTATATGTGTCTAAAGAGCTTAAACATCATTTTTTCTAATAAAAGGTATTACCTGTTGTTGTAAACCTTGCGTTGGTTCCTTTTCACTGTCTGCATAAACTCTGAAAATTCCCTTAAGTAATTCAGAAGCAAGGGAAGAAATACCTGCTTCTCCTCTTGTTTCTGTGCTGTTTAGTCATGCAATGACCAGAATCCAAAGTACCAAAATGGTCTAGGCAAAGATACTGCCAGGGTACTTCCACTTTGAGAAGCACCAGGAAGTCTTAGACATTTCATGGGAAACAGTCTTCTCTTCAGATTTCCAGACTGATTTACAACTCAGGGTCAAATAAGCATTCTCATCTTCAGTGGTAGTAAGAACCAAAACATGCAAACAGCTAAAGATTCTTGAAACTTTAGTAAGAAAAGAGAGAGAAGTACAGACTTTCATTTGTCTCCTCAGTGCCTTACACTGGCTAGTCTATATCATAATCATTAATGACTTGAAATCTGAATTTAGTTTGAATGAAAACATTTCAAAGCTCACAAGGCTCTGTTCCCAGTAAGTCTGGTCTCTGTATAATGAAATGCATTCCTTCTGGCCTAATGCTACAGACTTGGCAAAAGAAATGCCTTTGGTATGAGCAAAAATTCCAAACTTGAGTCTTGCAATTGCCCCTTCTAAAGGGTCATTTATTGTGCATGTTGTTTATCAGCATGTGTCTGAAATGAATGCTGCTTCAATGCAAAGCAACAGGAGGTCACATTATAATTGGAATGCAATCAGTAGGATTGCTTGTGACTTGGTTTTCTTTCTAAAATGGCAATCCATGCCACTTTGGCTCTTATATTAATGTTTTTGCATTACTAAAAAGGAGAAGAAAAAAAAAAGCCTTTACAGTGAGCAGCTGATATAGTTTTCTATAACTGAAAGATCACATGAGCTAAACAAGACCCAAACAGTTCACCTCTAAAATACCAAACCATCTGGTTGTCTGTCCCATGATAAATCTTAATGATAAATGTCTTCATTTTGATGTTACAAAGGAAACAGATCTGCTCACTTTTGGCACAGCTGAAAACACACTGGCAACAGCAGAATAGAACTCAGATGTCCAAAATATAGAAAAAAGACATTAAAGAAATAATTTTTTTGCTGTATTTTACCAGATATACAGCTTTAGATGAGTTTGTGGGTGTGCAATTAGAAGTCCTGAGTTTTCCAAAGAAGCCTTTGGAGCTTTTTTTTTTTTTTTGCTGTTTGTTTTTGGTTGGAATTTGATTTTTAGATTTTTTTTTTAGTTTCTTTTAAATCTCTATATTTCCATCTTCATCCAGACAAAGCAGAAAGCTTTAAATAAGCATGACAGAAATTGTGATACCCTTTCGACCCCCTCCCTTCAGATACTCACAGACATGGATGAGGAATAAAAAGAGCTCTAATTCTATGCAGAAAATAAAAAGCCATCCAAACTTTACCATAATCAAGCATAAAACTTCCACCCTTACCCAAAGGTACAAAAATAAGCTTTGGTACAGAATTTGTATTAATTTTTTCAAGCCAATATTTCTAATATAGAGGAGGGCAAATACTGAATCTTCTATTCACACCAATTGATGACATCTAAAAATGTCAGATGCACCTCAAAAAAACAGAGGGAATTCTCAATTAAAATTTTTAAAAACATAAAAATTAAAAAGAATTTGGTGAAGGTTTGGTAAATTGCAGCAGTGAAAAAAGCTTGTATCTTTCAACATTTTCACCAACATTTATTGCATTTCTATGGATTGGGAAAAGTATTTCTGTTTCTTTTCACTGTTTAGCCAAAGACTAAGTAACTATAAGTAATTTCTCAAATCTCTCTGTAATGTCTCAGGCATTTATATGGTCAGCTCTGAATTCCCTCTTCTTACTTACTGACCTCTGATGGCAAAAGTCCATTTCAATGTAAAGTTTCTGTAACCAAATTTGAAGGCTCTTCTCCAGGTAATAACACTGCAGCTTTTCCCAATACTCAGCTTCTGCCTTTACATCACTCAATTTCCTTCCATTTCCTCATTTTACATACTATAGACAAGCGTCCCAGTGATAATTCTGTCTCCTTTCATTAGACAGTTACAGATTCTTTTTTGGCCAGTGATACACATTATTTTTACCTTTCTTCAAGAGTTCTGTCTGGTAGGCCCTGCTTTATTTTCTTTTTCACTTATTCCCCATCTGTTTCTGGATATCAGTTTTATTTTACTCATTCCATTCTACTGTTCAGCTATTCATCAGTACTGAAAGATGTGGATGATTCTTCTCTGCTCCTGCTTATATATAGAGTACTTAATTATTCACAGACCCACTGCCTCCCATCCAACCCATGCTCTTCTTGTTACTTAGCAGAGACAAAACAAGTATCTTTTATTTAACTCTTCTATTTCTGCAAAGGCAATTTTCCTAGACATCTGCCCATTTTCATTACCACATATTGAACTCCTAACAGGCCACAGCTACTTCTCAAACAAGTTGCTAAAGTTATTACAACATTGGGATCTCCATTTACAGATGGTAAAGCAAGGGTTACATATGTCCAGTCCCCAACTCATGTGCTTTTATTTTCCTGTCACATCATATTGTAAACTTCTAATTTTCCTATTTACTCTTGCATGTATCGGTGGGTGTCATGATACAAACATGCACTTTCTAGGGTGGTCTCCGTGCATCTGTTTATACCACTCACTTTTTCCTAAAATTTCAGCTTGCATTGCCTTTAATACTACTTTTAGCCTGTTTAGTACTCCTATGTCCTCACAAATAATGCTCTCCATAATCTAAAAATATCATAAGAGGCTCTTAACATCACTCAAATCTTGCATTAAAGATTAGGATGCCAAATTATAAAAAAATAGAATTAACATGGGCTTTGGCAGAAACAAAGAAGCAGAGCTACGGGACTGGGCTAAGCAAATGCCATCAAGACAAAAGGTTTTAGGGCAAATTTAAAGGGTCCATAACTAAAAAGTGTAGTTTGCACTACCTTTGCATTCAGAAATATTGAAATAGGCATATTGAGAAGAGTGCAGAAGATTTAGGCAGTGTCTGGGATTTCACAAGATGATCCACTCATGTTCCCATCATTTATTTCAACTTTTCCTTTGGATCCAAGTTAAGAATTCAATATGCAATTCACACTCAGTTCTTGTTCATCCAAATGATATCCAAGCATTCTAGCAGGAAGCACATAATATCCCAATTTGACTGAAGTTATCTTACTACTAGCTTTGTGTGTGCTGTTGTTCTGGGAATTGCATCCAGCAGAAGGTAGTAGAGGATTGAATCACATCTCTTTCATTCCTCAGTTTGAATTTCATGGTGTATGCCATGTGGGTAAATACCTTGCATCTCTCAGTAAACTACAATGGGATAACTCCTTAGAGGGATTAAGTCATTACCATGTTTCAGTGATTACAGCATGCCCCTGAAAGCGGTAATCCAAATGGAAAGACACGTTTGCCTCAGCAATTACTGGAATATAGACAGGAGATCAATGTTTGTATTGATGCTCTTTTATAAAATTTACATTTTTTATCTTACTGTAAAGACTTGTGCTATTTCATTTGCTTCAGAATCCAGTCTAACTTTTAGTAATCACACTATGTGTTGCTGTTTAACCCCAGCAAGAAACTAAGTACCACACAGTCACTCACTCCCTTCCCTTTGTGCAGTGGGGAGGAGAATTGGGAAAAAATAAAGGTAAAAGCCATGGGTTGAAAAAACAACAGTTTAGTAGTTGAAATAAAGTCAGATATAATAATAGTAATAGCAATGGAAAGAAGAGAGAAGAGAGGAATAAAAGCTCTGGACCTATGCCCAGGCAGTTCCCCAGCAGTGGTCAGCCCCTCCTGGCCAACTTCTCCCCTGTTTCTATTCTGAGCAGAACATCCCATGGTATGGAATATCCCTTTGGCCAGTTCAGCTCTCCTGGCTGTGCTCTCTACCAGCTTCTTCTGCACCTCCTCACTGGCAGAGGGGGACCCTGGAAAAGTCCTGCACTCAGAGTATGCACCACTGAGCAACAACTAAAACATCAGTGTGTTATCAACATTGTTCTCATACTAAAACCAAAACACTGCACTGAATCAGCTACTAGGGAGAAAATTAATTCTATTCCAGCCAAAACCAGGACACTATGTTAGACTTTCAGGCAGACTTTTGAGTACTTTATGAAGTGCTCAATATGTTTGACCTTTTGTAGGCATCATTACTTGAAAGTGGAAAAATTATTAGTGAAATATAGAATTTTATCTTTTTCGTATTTGCAGCTAACAAGTTATATTTACTGAAATATCTATTGTAAGCCTTTTACTAATATTTGATCACTTATCAACCCCTCCAGCAGTTCTCTAAAAACCCTGAGGAATGAATGGCAGAATGAACTGCAAAGCAGAGTTATGTTAATGGTTTAGGCCACAAAAACCCTTGAGATCCCTATTAGTTTGGGGGTGGGAGAAACCACCAAAAGTCAAAAAACTCCAACAAAGCAGAAAATCAAAAAAACCCCCACAGCCAAAGAGCTCAGCATTTAGAGCTGAAGATTAATTTTCACTTTCTATTTCACCAAGACCTCAAATTTCTTCACCAAAGCTTTTTTGTGGACTAGAACTCAACACAGTAGCTGAATGACTAAGAGTGTTTTAAGTATAAAACACACCATGAGAATAACTAACTTCTTAAGTGTTCTAAACCTAAACTTATTAATGTTTATTATCAAATTTAAAATCCACTATGAATATAATTTCCTTTCATAATATACTGCCCATTGTAATAAACAGTCAGCCAACTATTTGTCATGCACCTATATGAAGGACACATTTGAAATTACCCTTATCATTACTGTAAACATTTGTACTGTAACTGAGAAATAACTTTAATATTTCCCCTACACCAAAGACATAAAGCCAAGTGAAACTCCAAATGGTGGTTAAAAGATTTTTTTTTCCTTCTACGATAATGGTATAGAAATACCAGAAAAAAGTCAAGAACTTCTCTTGTTTCAAATGATGTTATGGGATGATAAATTTCTTACATATCCAGAGTATTTTCAAGATTGAGAAAGATGTTTCAACTGTTTGGATTATCGTTTTGGAATTTTTTCAAAAAATCTTTAGCAAGAGAGCAGCTCAAAGTTTTATATAGCGTTTAAAATCTTTCATTCCAAATTCAATTTTTACCATTTATTGATCTGATTGCTTTAGATCTTCATTATTTGCATTCTTAATGCTACTGATCATGATATCATTGCATTGAACACCCTAAGAACTACTATAATTAAAACTTAAATGATTTTGAAAATTACAAACACAATGTTAGAATTTTTGCTTTTTAAAGGGCAAATGAGCACAATAAATGCACTCCTAGAAAGTTCAGCTTTCATTCTCTTCCTAAATCAAGAGTACTGAAGCACCCAGCTTTTCCATGGGGCAGGTAGCTCCAGCTTGATGAAGTTCTCCGTGGAGTGAGCAGACCTACAGCACATTCACAGCACGGAAAGCTGATCTGGACTTGAGCAGCAGGTCCAGACTTTAAGTGTTAACATTATAGCACATTTACACAGCTAAGGCTTTGCCCATTCATGAGGGGCTCATGGGAGAGAGACAAGCCAGGAACAGGCTGTCCCTGCCAGAACAATCCAGGGCTGCAGCACACTCAATGCCAGCACTGGAGGGGCTCCTGAGGAAGGGAGCAGCCAGAAACAGAGCAGAGGATGGACAAATTGGTCTAGCAGGCCACATACAGCTGGAGGCATCCTTTGGGTACCCCTGCTGGAAACCATAAAACTCGATAAGCTTCATGAAATAAGCGCTATTACATTCACACTGGAATGTATCACAGGATCTTTACCCTACATGTTGCTATTTCAGATCAAGCAGGGAAAGGTATATTATTTCTTTGACAAGTTATACACAGATCAAGAACATAAACAACTAGTAATAAACATCAACCTTAATCACACTTTTCTCACTTGTTTCTTGTGAGTACAAACCACAAAAAGAAAGAGCACATCCCACCCCGGAGGTATCTCTGTTCTGCTGCCTGCAGATGTTGACAGAAAGTTCCTCCTCACTTTCCAGTGGTGATGGTTGCAGCAGGACTTGAAACTACAAATGCCTCATCTGTCTGTTCCTTGGAAAAGTGCTAGTCATAGCTCCTACTTAGCTGGGTGATAGAAGGTGATAATCCTTTCTGGAATGTCACACTTAATATCTACTTGGGGCGTGACAATCACTAAATTCCAAGGAGATTAGCATTGCAGAATCCACTAAAAGAAAACTTTGCTATGGCAAGATGGAAGCCCAGTTATAAACTTAATAAAACTGTATTAGAACATTTTTTTTTCTAAATTATCAATTCTCACTCCAATCCATGCTTCCTATCAGCAACCTTCTACTAAGATTTCACTCAGATGAAATCTCTACCAAATAATGTAGTGTCTTCTGAAAACTGCAAGGCAAGCAGGAAGCCTGGTAAAACAGCATGTACATTCATCATGGTACTTAATATTAGTTTTAACAGTAAATACATCTTCAATCATTATGCAAAGGCTTCCAGTCAGGAGGAGAGAGATGTGGCAGAAACGGAAGGAAAAAGACTCTCTCTAATGAAAGATTACTGACATTCTGCCACTAATTAGTAATGTGTAAACATTCCACAGGAATTCAGAGCAACAATATAGAACCCTTTTTTATTTTTTTAAATACACTGGATTAAAATTTAATGCCTAAAAGAAAAGTTCTTCCTGAACAGAAATCAGATCTCTCTAAATTTTAGTTTCTTCCTTGCAGATTAATAACTCAGTTTAGTATTTCCTGCACTTATTGATGGAAACTCATGCTAGAAATATTGGCAGCATAAAGCCAAGATTTCCTATAATGTCCCAAATTAGTTGGCTACCACAGGTTTATGGATTATTAATGCATCTCCTGTTGGCATTCTGCCTCATACCATTTTTCATTGAAATATTAAACCAAATTCAATCTTTTCTAGATTTTTAGTAACATAAAGCTTGCAAACAGCATTAACCCCAGTTCCAAGAGTCTCTCATTCAATAAGTCTTTTAGGCATATGCTTAAAATCATCCATATTCAGCAAAAGACAAAAGCACATAATGGAATCTAGGTGACAGTTCAGAAGCTTTACTGAATTAGGGTAAGTAATGTAATTGTTCCTATTAAATAAAAAATGTCACATTAAGAGGGCTTTTAAATAATGATGTTTACATTAGCAAACGGAATTAATATATTTTCAATTGAAACAAATAATTTGGATAATTATGCATAAAGACTCATTACTCATTTTTTTAACTAGGAAATAAAGCTTTTATGACATTCAGATAAGCTGTAGGATTGGATATTAGGTGGAAATTTTACCTAATAGAAACTCACCACTAAAAAAGCATAAATTCACAATATGTTTTTTTGTCTGAAGTGCTTTCTAGATCATGAAACAGAACAACTACATACAACAAAAGTAGGTATCTGTGTTTTGTTTAACTAGAGTGCCTGATGAGTTTAAATAAGACAATAGAGTTAACACACATCACATATGTATATCAACAGAATTTAGCCTCTCATTCCCTATGGAAAGCCCAGTAAAGTACCTATATAGTTATTCTTTTGAAATAATTATTACTGTATTATTTAAAATTAAAAAATGAAATATGAATATACTTTATAAATTACAGCATTTTACCTCTTTCAAATTCAAAAATCCGAAGATATGAGCAAACACTTTAGAGAGGTTAAATTGTTATCCTAACAAACTCTCCCCGATGAAGCAAAAAGGCAGCAACATTCCTTCCAGATGTGCAATAAGAAGAGAGAGCCACTCTGTTCCCGGAGGATGCAAGAACTCAGAATTTCAAAGGCTGATGCCAGGAAGCCTTGCCAGATATACTTCACAAAAAATGTTTGATGAATTATTATGGTGAGCATCAACTTTTCAGATAAATGACTGAAAATAAACTAGTTTATATCTCAATGGAGAGTATAAATTTCCTTTTTGCTTTGGGAGCCTGAAGTATGGAGAAAGCTGTTGACCATTCCACCTCTCACTGAACTAACAACATTTTACTAAAAATGTGTTGCTTTCCAAATTTCCTTTACTTGTAGCTCAATAAATTTGGTCAGAGAGGAAAGATATCCAAAAAAATTCTTACACAAAAGTATGACAACCAAGTGATTTGCAAACTGCCTGAATCTGCACAATCTGTAAGAGGGAAATCACTGACCTGCAATGTTACACACACAGCTAACAATTTCTATGAGACTTTAGGAAAAAAAAGGAAGCTGCACAACATGGTTCCAGTGTTGATTATCACATACGGACGTTATAAACAAACTTGACATGCACAAATGTTATTTAAAAATCATCAGAGTAGTAATATTTATCTGAAAAAAGTCTTCTGTGATAAAGCAGAAGCAATGAGTTAGAAGCTTTTAAATTCTCAACCATGAAAGCTCATCTTACACTTTCTCCTACACTTGCAGGTATAGGAAAAGCTACCTTCCACCCTGTGGCTCTAGAATCTCCATGCAATATCATGTCTTTAAAGGAAGAAAGGCTTGAAGTATTTTTCTTTTTGACTAATGAGGACAAACTAGGAAAGAACTTTCAAGATTGTTATAAGAATTGTCCTGCAATCACACAGCTTCATTTTGCATGTCTACAGTCATCAAAAAGGATTTCTCACTGAACAGAACTGAAATAATTACAACTTCAGAACAGACTTCAGAATAGCATTATCAGCCATTAAAGAGTCGGAAGCAATAGAAAAATAAAGTATGATCAAGAATAATCTAAACATGAAGTACTTCTTCCAAATAGTACAGACTTTTTATGTTTCTGCCTTCATCTTCCTTCTCTTGTCCCCTTCATGCTCCTAAATATTTCTGGGATTATTCAAACTGCCTAAATAAAATTCATGCATAAGAAACTCTTTTGCCTAAATACATGAGGGCTTATTACCACATTTCTTTACTGGCACAAAATCTGAGAAAAGCCTCAAGGTGCAAATGATCTGCAGTCTATTTAACATCATGGTTATTTATTTTTATGGGCACTCATTATTACTCTTTACCCTAAATTATAGGTACATTCCTGGCTCCATTTCCCACTATTCCATAATCTTTATAATAATATGGGTTTTCAGATTTCCAAATCCTCCTCAATACCTCATCAATCAAAAATGCATGCAACATCCACTATTTGTTATACTGGGCAGAGAGAGCAAACCATGGAACCGCAGTTTGGAGCCCAGATAAAGACTTATATCCAGGACTGGGATATGTGCCATAGCTTTGGTAGCATTCTCTAAGAAAACCTGTTTTGCAATATCTTAAACAGGGTCTTTGCCTACAAGCTGATATGCACTGAATCAGTGTTTAAATACCACAGTTCCTATTTTATTATGGATTATGTGCTGAACTAGTTCTGTCAAGTTTAGAACAGTATGCCATAATTTTGACTAAACCTAAGCCCATGCATCTTTCTCCATGGAAACAGTATTACAAGCATGCCCATTTCTCCTGTCACAGAAAATTTTCATGAATATTTTGATAAACAGCTGTTATGCTATAGTAGTTTATAGCCACAAAAGCATCACTTTCAGCAAAGAAATGACACAGCACCAGAAGCGATCACATAACACTTAATTTTGTGGACAACTCAGAAAACTATAGTTTGGATCATTTCAATTTTTGGGCTTACTGGACAGGAAAAAAACTTGAGCCTTGATGAAAAAGCCCTTGGCTTACTAATCATGTACCCATTAAAGCTGAGCTGAGCTGCTGTCACTGTCTTTACAAAACCTTTAGAAAGGAGTGGGTTTGAACAGGCTAAATGATAAGGTATTGCTCCTTTCCTGCAACTGTGTTTTGAAATTGCTAAAAGGAAAGACTGTTCCAAAAAAGGGATCAGTTAGTAAAAGTCAAGTCTTTTTAATGACACTGCATGATATATGCAAATGAAAGCAATTTATCAAAAGGCAAATTTTACATCACCAAAACACTCCCACTACAATCCACTACAGATAAGATTCTCCCGGAAAGATCTGTATGATTTAGAAGAAACTGACCTCTAACCTTGGAAAATTGTAGTGTATCTGCATTGAAGGCTCCTTGATGTGCTCAGGAAGTCAATGATGTGCAGCACTGTTAATTCTCACCTGCCACTCTACATTCCCCCTCACTTGTTTCTTTTGTTTATCTTGTAGTTCTTATCAAGATTTACACCTTTTTATTGAAGTGTGTAGGTTTCAATGACTATACAGTGTTTCTGGTCAAGCTTAAATAAGCTCTTTTTATGGGAAGACTTCAAAGTTATACAAATATATTGACAGATTGCAAAAATAGAAGATAAGTGACAGGGGCAAGTCAGAATGATCCAGACAGGAGAACTAATCCCTGATACCATGAAAACCATCTTTGTGGATCATGGTGATAAAGGACACATCATTAAAACTATCTAGGAAGCAAGTAGGCCTCTGACATGAGGAGGAAGGGGTTTTCTAGTTATTAAATTTGCAGTTCAAGAAATGAGACACTTAAAACCATTCAGTGCCATGAACACTTTGGCTAAACCACTGTATGCAGTGCTTTCTACCTCACCTTCTCAAATATGAAAGTAAGGAAAACAATTCTTTTTCTATCTTTTATTCACTGCCTATTTCTTTCCATTTAATTAAGTACATGCATCGGGCCATGGATAACGTCTTACTAAAAACGTGCTTGACAAAGGGCCCATAAAACACTTCAGCATTCCCAAATAAGACGACAATACAACTGTGAGAGAAAAATGCTCACTTTTTGTGCATTTATAAGGAGAAATCATAACATCCTCAGGGTCAGTAAAGGACACATAGTAGTATTCTCAACTTTTCTCCAAATTAGCATGCATTTTATTAAAATTCTTGTGTTTCAGTAGGAAACACTGACTTTTCACTGCCATTTACATCAATAACAGATAAAAATGTATAAATAAAATGAAACTCAGTAAGGCCTGCAATAATCCTGCTGTAAAAGCAACATAAATTCCTTTTGTTTTTTTCTCATCTCTTGGAGCCACCTTTCTGCTATTAAACAGAGGGGAAAGGCAAGTCTCTCTCGAGCTTCGCTAAGTAACCCTTGCCTATTATGCCCCCCTGAGTCAAAGATGCTTACAACTTGTTATTGCCACAAATATTCAGATAGACTTTGAGCCACAGTGGGTTGAAATCAAGGAAAGGAAACACATCCCATGAGCACAATTGCTAAATGTTTCTCTAAACAAACACAAAGAGCGGAGACGGCAGGTGCCAGACCCTTTGTTAATTGTGCCCCAAGGCTCTAAAGCTCCCTGCCTTATGACATTAGATCAAGCTCTCTTCCTCCCCTGCCTTCAAAATTCCCATTCTTTCAAGCTTATTCACTTGCTCAGCCAAGCTCCACAGACTATTGCATTGTAGGTGCCCAGAGACAATCTATGTAAGAGATACTTCATAAATGCAGATTGCTTTGGTAATCAGAATCTCCTCACTCCCTCTGGTTTGTTACCCAAAGCAGCTCTTCAAGCCTTTTCCAGAGTTCTTAAATTTGGTTTGGTTTTTTTGTTAGGTATTAAGTATCAAGGCAAAAGCATATGAAAAAATTAAATTTAAAAATCTTAATTCAACTGTGCAACAAGTCAGTTAAGGGGAGGTTTTATAATGGCTCAAGAGGCCACGCAAACTCATTAAGCACAACTCTAATATTTCCTGGGTTATTCAGCCTGTGTGATTGCCCTTAAAGTTCCTCTGGCTTTTCATACTCACATGTAATTTCTTTCATGTTATTAAGAGAGAGCACTCAATTCTGCTTGTCTAGGCTTCTCACAGAGTATTAGAGTTACATGAGGGAAAAGGTAAAAGCACAAGTTGACTAATGAAATCTGTGAGAATGTGCTTTTTTGTCTAAATATTGGAGTGATTGTCAAGGAGACAGAAGCTCTGACCGTATTTCACCGTCAAATTATGATTGTCATTGTTCATAGACTAAAAGAAATCTGACAGCCATCCTAAGATTTAAGATTCTTAAGTATCTTTTCAATGACATATTTCAGTGCATGTGATTACCGAAATTACAACATGATCTATTTCACACTGCCCCCCTTCCCCTTCTAATTTAAACATGTTATCTCTCAAGCTCTCATTAGAGAGGTTAAATCTTATCAAGCTATTCTTAAGCAACTCCAAGTCTATTTTCAAATCAAGAACTACCAAAATAGTACTACTGGTGATGATCAATCAAAACATTTAAACTACTTCACAAGAGCAGCAGAAAGTTTGCATATGTCTTGGATAGAACTCACCCATATGCTTCTGTTCATTCGGCTGCCATGTAGAGCTTAGCAAATGAGAACAAAATACACAAAACCAGTATTTGTATAAAGGCATTGTAGAATCTATAACTTGGCACTACAGGTAAAGTTCATACTTATGAGGCTGTAATTCTCTGAGTTACTCTCCTGTTACTCTCAACAAACTTTTAAGCTGCTTGGGGCTACTCTTCAGGATGTGGTAGCAAACTGACATATTGTCTAACTGTGATGCTCAAAAAAATCTGTGCCCAGTTGATGTGTTTTGCCTATAGGAAAGTGAATTTTAGATCCTTCCACACTGACCTCAATTTGCTCCCAAGATGCCAGAAGTTAATAATAAGGAATGTAGCTGTAGCTCAGTGTGTAGGTGAAGGTGCTTCTCTCAGCTCAGAGACAATGGCTGACTGATACAGAGAGCATATGACAAAACTGTGCATACACAACCTCACATTCTCCAAGTTTTTAAATTAATAGTACAGAAATATGGCTTAGCAATTGATTTGGAATGAATTTACGAGAAGTATCAAAACAGCAATAACTCACCACCTATGACATCATAACCTCTACATGTATATGTATCTTGTTTCCCTCTCCCTCAACATTTCATTACCCTGCAAGTGAAGACTTGGCTGAAAATCTGAAAAGCCTCATCATATATCCAGCCACATGTGCATGGCTAAAACACCTGCAGGCAGTTGTTTTAAGGCATAGAGATGTCTAGCATGTGTATGGATTTCCTCCCCATAATCTGTGCAGGTTTAACTACAGCCACGGGGAGAAATTACCTAGAGATTCCCCTCTTGTACTAACATATTTGCTTCCAACACAGTATTTCTGACCTACACATCAGAGAAACCCTTCTTTAGACTGATTAAAAAATCTTTTCTAGTAAGTTTATGAGATTTGGGAATGGACAAGAAACAAGAGTCAGATGTCTTTTTTTATTAGGAAATGATATAATAGCATTTGAGAAAAAATAGATTTATCTCAAAATTCATAAATTAGGGTGATTCAAAGTACCTACAAGCTGGTATTAAATAGTTCGCTTTGGAAGTTCAGAAATTTCTTTCAAACCCATTTCAACCAAGAAAACAAGTAAAAAACTTCAGGTAAGGAATGTGCTACTTCATTTACTTAAAAGAACATAAAACCATCCATATTTTGGCTTTTGCTTTTCATTTCACTCTTCGGTCCATCAATATACTTAAAAAATCCTACCAATGAATGATTCTTCACAGATCAGAACTTGCTCTTGCACCTTTATTTATTAAAAAGCATTTTCTGAAGAAGGTCCCATTAACATTCAAGCATTATCAGAATAATTCTCTTTTAATTTTAAACAACTCATATTACATAAGCTACAATAGTTATACTGATTTTAAAAATGGATTCCTTACTGTCAAGACCTGATTTTAGGAATCTGGTGCTCTTTGCCTCCCCAAGTTCTCTAAATGGGGTTGAAGTGATGCACAACTTTTTAACCTACCTTAGAAACTGGCATCTTCTAAAATTGCTGCAGAACAGCTCTGCATTTGCTCTCACATACATAAGAACAATTCCTGGACAACCCACAGAAGTTCAGAGCAGCAATATTGAGGCTTTCCCTTTCCCTGCTGAAAACAGAATGACAGAGTAAGACTCAGCTCCCTGCTGAAACACTGTAGCTCCTTTGGGTGGTACGTCTGCAAAAAAAGATTATTTTAGATCCTAAATATTAATGTGTCAGGAAAATGCTGTCTCCATTCAGGATGGACAATTTGAGGTTACAAGTGCATTCCTGCTGGTGAAAGAAACATTCCTTTTCCTACACACATCTTCCACCCAGTGCATTCCCAGCTACCATATCAACCACAGCAAGCTGGCATCTATTCTCACTGACAAAGCCACTTCTAGAACTCTTTGAAATTTTCTTTTTACTCTGCAAAACATACCAGTATTTTCCATTTTTTCTTCATTTATTTGCTAAACTGCAGTCTATGTTTTAGCTTCTTGTGGGAACAACTTCTGCCTGAATTCCTGAAACATAGTTCCTACATCTCCTAAAAGAATGCCATCTCCAAATCTTGCAAACAATTTTAACTAGTTCATTTTGTCCACAAATTTCATCTGAAGGGCTATCTTCCCTAAACATGCAGAGAGAACGAAAAAAAAAAGCAACCCCAAACAAATTTTTATTAAATGTTGGCAGGATAAAAGAATTAAAGACATTAACGGTATGTCAAACTCACTCTCCTTTTTGGCATCTCCTGATGTTCTAATTCTTCTCATAATTGTCTCATGATGTTCTATTTCATCTCATTCTCTTTTGAATAAAGCCATTATACTCCTTTATAACAAACAGATTTTTCAACACAAAGAAAATTAATTTAGCTGACAGCTTCTCTTTTACTTTATTACTAAACTCACCTTGGTAAAGGAATTACTTTTTATATTGACAGTGGAACAAAAGTGGATAGGAAACAACAGCCAAGGGACTCCTTCAGCTGTCCTCCACACTTCTGCCATTGTTATCTAGCATCAGATTACAGGGCAGAGGTAAACTTAATATCCACAATTATCAGCTGAGTGGATGCCTATGTATCTCCTTTTTACCTTAATGTAATTTCTTTTTTTTGACATATCAGGTACTTTACATCAGTAATGGCTGGCATTTGACAGCACAAAATTGCTTCTGAATGATGTAATAGCTTATATTTAATCTATTTATTCCAAGTTGCTCTCTTTTTTTGCCCCCATGAAATTTATCATTCACTACCTTTAAGACAGACAGAATCTGCCAAATTATTAATTACATGGATTTGGGAGGGGCGGTAGGGTGCATTTGGTTTGTTTGGTGTGTGTGTGGAGGGGGTGTTTGCCAATCTCTTGGCTTTAAGGCAGATTCCAGTTCTTCCATCGGGGGCCAAGGGATTATTTCCATTGAGCCCACTCCTTTTATTTCATGGAAACAAAATCTGCTGTTAAGACTTGCTGCTCCCACTCTCCCAATTCAGCAAAAATCCATCCAGAAGTTGCCTCGCTCCTGTGAGGAAAAGGTAGAACTGGGATAGATGCAGGTTTTCTAAGCACAACTTACTGAAGCTGCTACAGTCAGTGTTCCTGCAGTGGTGGGTGCAGAGGAAGCCAAGTCACTGTGGGGAAATCCAGCATGTTGGTGTGGCAGCCCTGCAATTTTGGTACACACATATTCTGACTCCTCTCAGGCAAGACATGAACACTAATTTAGTTCTCTACTAGATGTGAGAAGCCATGTCTAGCAATAGAAATGGTTTTGAAAAAGGCAGCTTGGGACATGTGCTCTTTCCTTGTCTCTGTACGTGGCCCAATACTGAGCAAAAGTAAAAAAAAAATAAAAATAAAAGCCAGAGATTGCAGTCTTGTTTAGTCTTTAAGTAGACATCAGAAGGTTGCTTGCACCCCCCTCGTAAGCATTCCTGGGAAAGGACTTGTATTCACCAGCCTTACATTTTTTCAGCCTACTGTGCTAAATATCATCATTGCAATTGGAGGCATTCTAACAGAACTGCAATACAAATCTGTTTCACTTGAGAAGCAAAGCCTATGGTTCCTTAGGTTTTATAACACAGTGCTTAGTACAAATTCACTGAATTTTTCCAATGCTTCACTATGTGATTTTAGGAGTCTATTTTCCCCAGTGGCACACAAGTACTAAAATTGCACTACATTGCATTTTGCTCTCAGTGGGTGGGAAAGTGCATACTCAATGGGTTATTTTCCATTCTTTATTTCGGTTTTATGCAGCCACAGGTGGGGGGTCTTTCAGGTGGCTGCCTGGGTTTACTAAGCACTTTAGAGTCATAGACAAAAAGGGTCTTACAAAACATATCAGTGTTGTCAATCACACAGTAAAAGGAATTCATTCTGTGTAAATAGAAACAACTTCCAGGATATCTCAGACTGTAAAAGGTAACAATGAATATCAACAAAAACAAATCAGCAGTCCTCTGTTTGGTTAAGGGACATGAAACAATTGCACTTGTTTATACTTATTATTTACCTCTCAGTCTCCTCCTTTTCTTCCCCCCAGGTGTGATCTCTCTGCTTAAGGGCATACAAAGTTAGTGAAGGATGTCATGGGGCTTCCTATCATTTACTTTTCTTACAATGAGGTTATTAACAGACCACAAAAATATCACAAAACAAGAAAAAATGGAAGTCATCAACCTACTTATCATTTGCTTTCAGAGCTCTGCAAGGAACTTTGATCAGTAAATATATCATTAAATCATGAATACAAATATTCACATCCAGTAAAAAGTTGACAGCTTTCTCGTCTTGCATAAGATCATGCAATGAAATCCTACACAATTACCCCTTTCTTTCCTGAAGTCAAATTTAAAAAAGGACCCTTCACCCACTTCTAGCACAGCACACACTCTGAACAACAAAATGCAAAATACATTGCATCTTTTTGGCTGTTCATAGTCTGAAAGACACGTAGATGTTACAGCAAGATGTGCACACTATAAAGAACAATCACACAAGGGGATAAAACATTTTCACTGCTGTTATGCAGATGGCTGCCCTTCTGACTGTGCAGGAAATTTCTTCCCTCCCCCACTTTTTTAGAGCAGGCTTCTACAGGTGTTGACTATGTGGGAATCAGTGCTTTTTCGGATGACACCCACATCCTCCTCATTCAAGTCAGTAACACCAACCACAGGGCAGTGGCCAAAGTCATGAAAATATGCCATCCATCCTATCCTGCTAAATCGTCTAAATTCTCAGGGAAACACAGCTCAAAATGGAATGGCCAAATTATTTTAATCACAAGAAATATAAAGAACAGCGAACAATACTCGGATGCAGACTACCTTCTGTGTGCATGTCATTTTCTCAATAGAGGGCTCAGATATTTAGAAACTGAGATGTATAAACTCAAAAATAAGCTTCTATGTCCCAGATGTTCAAAGGCCTATATTTGTGCATTTCAAATAGACAGCAGCCCAACAGACAAATTAGTTTTCATAAATAATGATCCTGGTCTGTAAAATATTTCGTGATGATATAATAATATCTCAGATGACATCAAGCTGTTTTATCTGCAAAAGCAAGAATCTCTTGAAAATTTCCTTAAAAGATACATTAAATGTAACAATGAAAATTTACATTTTCATTACAGATTCTATTTTTAATGAGACAACACCATCTTTCACATTTCCAACATTTGCTACACAGACCCTTAGCATGGGGCAGATATTTACTGCCTCTGGAATTAAAACATGCTCATGTGAAAAAATATTCAAATTGAACATGCACCATAAAATTTTTTCTTTTTTTTTTTTTCTTTAACCAATAATATAAAGCTTTATCCTATCTGTGTACTACAGAACAGTACAGGCTGTATGGAATATATCAACATGTGTCTATATGTTATTAAAAACAGTAAATTCCCGTTTAAACAAGGGCTACAATCTGTGCACTAAACACTCATTAATGGTTATGAATCAAAAAAAGCGGGGGGGACTTGCAGCAGGTGTGCATATCTATGAATTTCAATACATTGTAAAACTGTCTGTAGCCAACAGCTTCATCTTTTGGCCTTTCTGAGCTTGGAGACAGGCAATTTTTCATGATTTTACTATTTCTGGGCAAACAAAAAAATTTTAATTAAATATACCACATGATTCCAGATGTTTGTTTATTTGTTCCAACGAGGCCATAAAAATGCCTGAATGATAAAATTGGAGGACTCCTGCAAAAACAGGCTAGACTAGAGTGCTAACTAAACATGGGGATCTCTCAGGAGACTGTATTTGGACAGCACTGGGGGTGCTTTGAACCCAATTTCTCTGGAAGAGCTGTAATCCTGTGGCTGATGACTAGAATCCTCTATTATAAAAGATTATAAGGCCAAGTGGCAAATTTACTAGACTTTTTTTTTTTAATTGCCAGTTGTAGACACACTGCATCATTAGCCCTCCTGCATATCCCAAGAAGATTTTAGGTAGGCTTATGGGGTTTGGATCCCAAGCTTCCACTTACAGAAGCCACTGTTTTCTATGTATCTCTGCCACTTTACAGCCATCCTGCTTGAGCATTCTTATGGTTTCTTATTGCCAGCGTGACAAAATGAGCTATGTTGTGAAATATCAAGCACTCTCTAGTCTACCAAAAATATGAAGTTACGGTTTTCTTCCTCATTAATCACATTCCCTCTGATGTGACACTTGTCTGGGTGACCCAGGCCTAGACTGCTAGTTTGGCAAATATGGAAAAAGTTACAATGAAAAACCTCAGAATGACAAAAATATGGGAAATGGTCAGGTCTTCAACAGTCAGACTGGGGAATGTGCACTGTGGAAAAATGAAAGTCTCTATAATATTTGGGAAAAAAATACTGACAATTATGAAAGGCTGCCTGAGTTTTAAACTACTAAATCCCACTAGAGGCAGAATGGGAATTTTGTGCCCAGTATCTGAGATATTTAATAATATTTTAATCTAAATTTGATTAACCACTTAATTACTCTCTTTTTGTCTTTTAAATTTTTCTTGCAGAGAAACACACATATTTTATTCCCACAGAGACATAGCACACCAGGAAGTGATCCTCTTAGAACTTACTTCTAGTCATCTCAATCACATCCCTTGGGTTCAGTTTCAAACCACAGAACACAGAGAAGGCTCACAAATTAAAATATGCTGTCATTTAAAACCAAATCTTAACTTTTCTGGCCATCAAGAAAGACTTCACACAAAACTGCAAGTCACTTTATATATCATCCCCACCTCATTTACCCCAACCTATTTTTACATGACCAGTTGCTCCCATCACTGCAATATACAAAAAGATAACAATACATTTTTATGCTGAAGTTTTAATAATCTACAGTATCCTGATTCAAATCCAACATTCCTTGTATACGCAGACTAAAAATTGTTGACCCTATAAGTGACAAGAACATGAATCCAATGACCCAGGAAATTTATTTCTTGAACCATATTAGTCAAGGTCACACTCAAATCCAACTACAATTCATTCCACATTTGGGAAAGTCATTGTGCTTTACAGAGAAGCATGCAGATGCTGGCAGAAATTATCACTACTGGGCAAATGAAGTAAATTGCTTGACAAACAGCACAGCTATTGGTGGTGGTTCTGTTCCAGGAAACAAACACAACAGGGCTCAGGAAAGGTACTACAGGAGGCCCTTCTTAACCTGTTCTTTCATGACTGCCCAACAATAAACCACTCCACAGCTGAGAGCTGAGTCGATCATGTGGGTGGGTATTGGACCTCTCACAGTTCCTTTAAAAGGCAAAATTTTTGATTGTGTGTCAGATCACAAAATGGGGAGAGATGCCTAATGCATTTGCAGATTTGGCAAATGCTAATACAGGTGGGCTTCTGTTACCAGCTAGAAGCATTTCACTGGACTACACTTCCCTTCTAGCATTTCTCCCCACCTACTTTGCTCCACTCATTCCTTCTACCTGTTCGTCTCCCCACAAAGCAAACATAGCAGAAATACTGAGAAAGCTGTAGACTGGAATCCACCTTGGAAGGTCAGAGCTATGAAATCAGGTGCACCACTGAAAAAATGAGTCAGTACCATTCACCTCATGTCCTGGTGTAAGGTTTGGGGACTCCATGGGCATCAGCAGGAGCAATTCAGCTCAGGAATGAGAGAAGCCTGCTCCACCTTTCTCCTAGCTGCACCAGGAACATTATGCACCAGAATTCTTTAAGTTTCTGACATTACCTTCTCACACATCTGGACTAAAAAGCTCCAATTCACCTGATGGATTTTTTTTCTTTCACATCTCCTTAACTAAAGGAAACTAAGACATAGTCTTCTCTCACACTGATACTCATCTTTACCACCACTTTGCTTTCCATGCTTCTCCCAGGTATCTTGAACCCAGTTTCTCACTTCATACAGGCAAACCACATGGGATTTTTTTAAGGTTTTTTTTTCTTTTTTTTTTAATAACTGACCCCTTATTTTAGCATTCTCCCAGAGTGTCAAAAGAAGAGGATTTCCACCCACTCCCCCTGAGGCTAAGTCATGACCACATCATATCTCACTGTTGGGACATATTTCCTGGCACTAATAGGAAATGTCACAGCTTATTTTTGAGTGTTCCTTCCCTGGAAAATATGATCTTGTCTGTTCCATGCTATTGAGAACTTCTTTTTTTTGTTGTTTTTTTGTTTTAAGGTTATCCATCTCACAATGAGAAGATCCTGGCCTAAGAAATCTTCAGTCTAGGACACACCACAACATAATGCAGGTTAAAAATGACGGTATTTTCAAAGGACACTTTATGTAAAACAACAAAGAAAATGTCTCACTATTCACAGCATCTTTGCCTGATACAGAACTGTCATATATTGGATCTGCTTGCAATTCTCTTATTCATCCTGTCCTTAGTTATTAGACAACTAAAAGCAAATACATCTCATATACATATATGGATACACTTTGTTAACTGAATAATAAAGTATTAACCAGAGGTTTTTTTGGGGTTTGGGGTTTTTTGACATAATACAATGAGCTTCCTTTTGCATGTACACAGAAAAATCAATTGACAAGCATAAAGTGCAGTTCACACTAAGAAAACTAACTAATTATGATAAGTTGCTACATAAATTGCTTTGCAACTTCCCCAGCAATCAATTTCAAACTCTAAATAAGCCTCTGGCTTGAAAACACAATGTGTACCTAACAACTCTGTCAATAACAACAACAGAGAGGACCACAATGATAATATAAACAGGATACTTATCTTTCTGGAAGTAAGTTTTTATGTAACCCATTTTACTTTTCTTTTTATGTCTGTGATTTAAAGACAGCATGGCTTTTCACAATGCATGTGTAAAATAAGAACTTTGTGTATTAACATTGATTATTAAGAGGTGTGTGTCAAATGTATAATTTAACTTCAAATATTTTAAAGTATTATATTAAAACTCTGGACCAAATTCTGGAAGGATTGATAGTCATTATTTGTTCCATATGAACCTAAGAATATTTATAACGTATGATCAGGCTGAGCAAATTGAGACAGAACAGGCAAATCCTTGAAGGATAATCACTTTTATTATGCTACTCTCTCTGGCTCTCCAAAATTTCTACTTTTTTCCTTCAACACCAAATTTTGAAAGCAGTAGATGTCCTTTAACATGTATTGGATTGTGAATTCCAGCCCAGCTGGATGGCTAAACCCCTGTTGTGCATTCTGCAGTCCACTTTTATCTTGATCTAGTAGTTATCTAAACTCCTCCAAAGCTACTAGCTGGTTTTTCAATCTAACAATCAGTCAGAAGGGATTTTGTATGAACATACATTAGTGAAAATTTACCATGCCAAATACTCTGAGCACAATAGCACAGTGTGAAGGTCACAGAAGAAGGAAACAGAGCAAGTTCAGGTGTCTCTCTAACAGATTATATGCCTACATATAATTTGTTTGCTAAAGATTGTTTGCTAAAGAGTGTGAAAGTTTGGAAAGGTCTTCATTCCAAAGGAACCATCAGCACAACTCTGCTAGACAAGAAGAGGAGAACCTCTCACTTCCTTTGCTCAAAAAGGCTCTATAAAATTACCTACAGAAGGTTGATAAGAAGCTTCAAAATATTCTGTTCTTGGATTTCTGAGCATGGGATCTGAATGCCATTTATGACTTTCAAAATCAGATTATTAAATAAGAAAACACATCTGTCAATTGACTCAAAAATATTGGTAGAATAAATAGCAATTTTTCTTTTGGGCACTCATCAATCAAACCTAAGACACTGTTATGACTGCACATACCAGAACGCTTGGAAAACTAACTGTATGGACACCAAAACAGGACAGTGGATTGGTTCAGAAAGGTTTTACAAGTCATAATACATTAAAACTATTAAACCTTGGCCTAAATCCAAGCTAAGGATCTAAAAACTACTTACTAAAACACAGGCTTAGTTTTTAATGGAAACTGCTTCTTCGTTTTACCAGTAAGCTGTGGAGCAGACTTGCCACTGGTTTTTCCCAGAAACAAGAGCCCAAGAAAAGGAGGAGTCATCTGTAAAATATTACTGGAAACCAAATGGCTTTAGCAAATTAATATGTTTTCAAGTAAATCAGGTAATAGACAATGTTAGAAAATAACTGTTTATACAAAAGGCATCCAGCACTTGTTTTTTTATGGGAAAAACAGATTTTCATGATAGTCATGATTTAGTGATATTGCTTGTGAAGAGATAGAATGATAAATTACTATTTTCCTCACCAACTGGAAAGCTCTGCTCTTTTTAGAAGGCAATTTGAGTTTGAATGCTTACACATAGAGGCACTTCTTTAGCAAGGATGCCATAATAAAAAACCAAATATACAACCTGAGTGGGGTGAAGGGTGAGGGGCCTTTTTCCATGCATCAGACAAATTACCCTTACAAATATATTATTATGACTTTAAAATTTCTTTTACATCAATGTCAATTATATTAATAATTGAAGTTTCTATTTTAAGATATGTACCCAGTTAATAAACTATCAATAGGGAACAGAAGGGTACCTGGGCCATATATACAAACCACTAAAAAAAATTACATAAGCCCCAAAATTTTTGGTCCAATTTCTTCTAAAAGCCACTACATTTCATTGCTTTTGTGTATTGGGAGCATGGCCATTTCTATTTTAAAACAACAATAAGTAACTGTTCTGTTTGATTTTTGTTCCTTAAAGGTAGATCTGAACAAGCAGACAGGAATGTGGGGCCTATCTATTTTATTTCACCATGAAATTTGAAAGCTAGAACAATGCAAACAATGTATAGAATTTAGAAACAAAAGAAACACTTTGTATGACAGGAGGCTGTGCCTTCAAACTGACTTGTTTTAACCAGGTAAGAGAACTGCACAAACTTCACACAAGTAGATCATTGGGTTCTAAATCCATATAAAGTAAAATACAAAATCCTACTTTAACAAATACTAAAGAAAGACCCTTAGAAGTTTGAGATCATTGTTTTGAAATCAAAGCAAAAATACAGCCAGCTATAAAATCACCACCTTGGAAGCCTTGCCTAATGGGATGGCAATTAGATCACATAAAGAATCAAGGCATATTGCTGTCAGATGCCCAAAATCTAAATAGAAGGCCTGTAGATTTTTCACTCAAAAATATTTACAGTGGGAATGAGGGAAGGTTCAGCTTAGAAAAGTGGGTCTAAGCAACACTGCAATACAAGGGAAAACAACTTTCCCAAGATGGGGAGAAATTTTCTAAAGCTTAAAATGTGTATCCAATATTTACTTCTGTCTTCATGTACTTAAATACTCAAGCATCATAACTCAATATAATATTTTCAGTGATCTTTCCATGCTGACATCACACTGTCATGTGCTGTTTCTGTGGGCTTTGAAAGGGAGAGTGAGATTTTTGCTATTCCTGGAATTGTCTGTACAAAATATGGAGTCAGCCTAAAGGACCAGATCCCGACTGGAAATTAAATACTGCATGCATGAACACAAAAGCTGTAAGACACATGGTACAACCCACACATGATTATGTTTCTGTTCTCCCTTTAAAAAATCATAGCTAAATAGAGTGAGAAATGTCCAAATGAAACTGTACCAACTGCTCCTGCTCCCCTCCCAGTCCCCCAAAAATCAATTTAGAGCTGCATCAAACCATTTGCCAGACTTCAGGATTCTGGTAAACAAGTTTCTCCAGGGACAAATAACACTCACAAACTTACAGCATTCTTCATTCCAGTATGCATTGAAAACTGCCAATATTTACATATGCAACAGCTGATTCACCGAAAGCATTCCGAGAAGAAAAGAATTGAAGATATTCAGAACCTAAAATAGCATGCTTAACTATTTCATTTTTTCCTTGGAGACTTTTCCATTGACTGCAATTAATCTTTTATGAGCTTGTGAATTTTGAAATTTTTCTTTGTATAAGAGAAGTTGATCGAGTTAATGGACCTTGCCAGCAGGTTGTTCTAAGCTTGGAATTGGTTCCTCCAACACCTGGAATTTTGGAAAGTTTCCTTAACTATTTCCTTGTAAATATCTATCTATATACACACACATATATATATAAATGTATCTAATCATGCTAACAATGTCTTTTAAGGACCAGTTTTACCCTTTCTTTGGATGGCATTCTCTTCTCCATTCACTTTATTTATAACTGTGCTTAATCCCAAGGAAAGTTGCAGCATATTTAGCATGCAGAGCAGAGTATTTCTGGGAAGAGCAAAGACAGAAGTAATAAAAATTATGTGAACTGCTAAGGGTAGGAAGTTGGTGATTTGGGGAATATAATTTTTCCCGTTTCAAGGCAAGGGAGCAGGCATTCTGAAACCCTGGTGAGGACAGTGGGTACTCAGAGACTGGTAAGATCCTGCTGTGAACAAACACCTGCTGGACGTGTCTGCAACCCCTACTGCAGCCACACAAGTGCTGTATTGCTAGAGGAGTCCATCAATAATGCAGGCACACAGCTTTTGATGCTCACCTTAACACCATTGGCATTTCTTTTGCCAAGTCAGATAACAAAATCAGCCATGAAGCCACTCTTCCAATGCACTCTCACCTAAATAAAAAATCTGAAGGTACCTGGCTTTTAAGGGTACTTTTAAAGTATTTTTATAGAACTCAGGTATTTACAAGATTCTGTCATTCTATTTATTGCGTTAGTAGACCCTAGCCATTTAATCCAACACCAGATATGCTTATCTGGAAATCAAAGCTACTTATCTTGGGAATGGGAGGAGGAAGGAGGGTGGGAAGGATGGGCACTGGGTTGCAGGGGGTTTTTTTGAGGGGGGAGGTTTTTTAAATCCCTGAAGTCCAGGTGTGTGCTCAAATTCAGGATTTTGGTTGGTCCTGTGTCTTTAAAAAGTATCAGTTTCTGTGTGAGACCAGTGTCAGAATACAATGCACCCACAGCACTTCCAGGACATCTGATTTCCAGTGTACCACAGCAATTTACACCAAGGCCAGGATGCAACTTCGTACTCATCCTCAGCTCTAGCACAACAGTGATATAGGCTGCAACAAATTAAATTTAAATCAGCTCTTTTCTCATCCTTCACACTTGAATCACAGATCCTTCTTCAGGTGCATTGCCTGCCAGATTCTTTCAGAAGGCTTCAAGTAATATGGAATTCTACTAAGGCTGCTTCCATCCTCTGTAGTGCTGCAGAATTTGAACACACACCAAAATTACGCTACCGTCAATTCATAAATACAAGGCTGACTTTGATCCTGGTATCCTAAACAAAACCTGCTGCAAGCTTTACAAATTTCTCCTTTCTAAAAAAAAGTGAAAAAGCTTGGAATGCATAGTTCCTGACTGCTTCAGTTTTTCGCCTGTTCCCTGAATTATTTGTTTCATAGGTATGCAGAAGGAATTTGTGAATTTGCCCAAGGTGATGTTTAAGTTCTAAGGATTGATGAAAAAGGAAATTGAATGCTGATCCACCTTTAATGTTGAAAAACAGAGAAGAATCCCTTTTTATTGCAATGAAGATGTGTTAACATTTCAAAATTATAGTTCTAAATTTCTAAACTGCCAAAAAGCTCTTATTTTAAAAATATTAGAAAGTTTACAAATTCTCTCAAAATTACCAATGCTGCATGTAATCATCTACTTAGCAATGTTTAAGTACTCTAATCTCTTCACATTTTTCTCTCTCACACACACACACAAAAATCACTGAACGTTATTATCCATAGATTTATTTGCTTTCCTGGTAGACTACCTATAAATCCTATTTAATATGAGTTAAAATCTGTAGTCTTGACAGGTATGGTTTTCTCATACAGAGTTTGAAAGGCACGGAGCTCTCTGCAAAGTGAAATGCAGCAGTAACTGATGCAGAGAAGGCCTTAGAGCAGAGCTGAACACCTTGCAGCAGCTCACACCAATAAAATGCAGCTCGTACCTCTGTGGTTGGTGAGGTCTCTGGATCCAGAAGGCAGAGGTGTGTAGTGCATCTCTGGAGAGGCAGAGGCAGCAGCACTGCAGGCCTGTGTGACAAAACAAACACAGTCAGTGCCCTGAGTGCAGGGCAGCGGTCCGGCACAGCGGATGCACCTGCAGGACCCGTGCTGGGATGTGGTTACAGGTGCACAGAGCCACCAGCCATGAAGGATTAATTTGTTTTTGTTAAGGCTGCTTGCAATTCCTCAAGGTTGCTGTGCTTGCAAGAGTTTACACAATGACATTTTGTATCATTACTAAACGAATATTTTCATACGGCTGACAGCTTAAAAGAAGTTATCGTCTTTGTCAGGAAATCTTTAGGCAATGTTAAAAATTTTCCTCTTGGTGAAACAGATTAATATTTACCTAAAAGACGTTATGAGTGAGTCCACATGTAAGAAAGGAGACATAAAATAGAAAGTTGGGCTAAGATATTGTACTTTTCAAATCTAAAGAAAAAAATCCTAAATGATTTTCCCATTCCACTGTCCTGTGAGCTAAATGAAGGGATCATTACAAATTATAGAGCCTATAGTGCAAAAAAAAGTGTACAACTATATAGAACTGTTAACAATAAACACTTAAAACCCACACCAGACATCTAATAAAAGAAGTAAGTACCCAGGAGGACCTGCTCAGAACCCTCAAAAGCAAAACTTTAAGGGAGAAGAGAAGAAATGCAAATCCTTCTCCATAATAAGTCTCAAGATCCTATGATTCCAGTTTTAAAAGATTAGACTGAAGAGCTATAGTTTACAACAAACTAACCTTCATTCCATTGGGTATTTCAGCAGAAGGAAAGATATATTAAAAAAAATATAAAGCTAAGACAAGCCACATTTACCATCTTGCTTTTTAGTTATAGAACAGCAGTGTTGCATTGTTAGGAGAAGATATGAAAATAAAGGATTCTGTTGGTGAATATGAATCACTGTCAGTTTTTAAAATTCAGTTTAACTTGGACAGGTTGGTGACATGGTAGTGTCATGTCCAGTTTCAGATACAGAGTTTGCTATTTACAACCTACCCATTTCAACAGACATAAAAAGATGATGTATTTAAATAGAAGACACAAAGGACAGCGTTCACTGAAAGTTACACTATAATTTCTAATAGAAAAAATAAGGCAAATAAAGAGAAAAATACAAAAGCGAAACTATTTCTTGAATCTCATGCTAATTCACTAAAGGGAGTCTTGAGAAAATAATTGCTGTCTTCAGTGCAGTTTGTTCCCTAATGATATATTGACTTTTAAGCTGCAAAAGTCAATCAAAGGGATCCACCTCAATCTGACTTACTTTATAATTGAACATATCCTCAAAATTTATGAACTCCCAGCTCTCCAATGTCTGGTTACTATAAAAGTATAAAATAGAGCTACAATGTTTTGGGGAAGAAAAAGAATAAATACTGATTCAAATCTTAATTGCCAGACCAAAACCGAGAACAAAAATCAGAAATCTGTAACAATGAAATTTAGTCATTTAGTGATAATTGTTTGTTAAAGGCTGCAACTTAGAAATCTTCCTTGTTGTAGCTGTTGGACTCCTAAATGATAGTATATAAAATGTTAAGAGGTGACTGGCTAGATTAGCATATAAGCTTCTGCTTTTGGAGACCAGCCATTAATTTCTATGTCAGACCATAGTTATAATCCTATTTTTGTTTCTAGGAAAAATCACAACATGAAGGTGCATCATGCATCAAAACAAACATCTTAATAGAACCTAACAGAGCCAAGTTTGCCTAAAGAGCAAGGATGCTACTGTCGGATATGAATAAAAATCGAGAATATCCTGCTTCTGCTGACTCACCAGTGACAATAAACTCTTCTCAAGGAACCTCCTGTTCAGAGACATATTGCTACAGACATAACTCTCACCTTCAGCCAGAATGAATAATACCTTGATTATGGTGAACCGCAAACCTGCAGCTCAATCTACTCCAGACTATGAATTATTGGAAATCTCTCTGATGACCAATATGAGCCAAGGGCACATAACATGTCAGAGGGAGAGATAGAAACCCCCTACATGCAGCTATGTGATATTTGAAACTAATTCCAAGAACAGGCATCTTTTCACAACTACATGTTTTCTTTGGGTCGAGTAGTTGTGGGTAAGAAAAGGAGAAAAACGTCACTATTTAACATCAGACTTCATCCCTGTAAATCACTCAAAAAACTGGAAGAATAAGTGGTCTCATACTGTACACTCTAGATGTTATCTGCCTATTCAAGTGTACTTATTTGGGACTCTGATAATAGTGAAGGTTTCTCTTTGGTACTTTTAATCTCAATTTAGACTGTTGACAGCTTGATGATAGCTTTTCCCAAAATTACTGGAAGAGACTTTGCCATTTCAGCAATATACCACTGAGTGAGCAAAAATCAAGAGCTTCTAAAAAGGATATTGGAGTGAAGGGGCAATTTAGCTGTATTTCCAATTTTAGGAAAAGCAAGAACAGAAGGGTTTGTTTATTGGTGTTTTTCTGTTATTTTATGTACAGTATATAATTCCCTGTCAAATATAGAACCGTTTTCATTACCTTTGAGCTAAGCATTCAGTTAGAGCAACTTTAATTCTATGGAATATCATCCAGGGTTGGGATTGTTTTGCACAAACACTGGCTCAAGTTCCAAATCACGTTTCTGAGTAAGCATGTGCACCAGCAGAAAGACAACTATTTGTTTTCCCTACCACATACTGACATTTGGCCCTAAGCTATTTTCCAAAGAGATTTGTATAGATTGCATTACTCCTAATATTCACAGGAATATTGTGACAGTGACAGCATTGACATGTGACAGTTATGTCTTCAAGTACTGGTGACATATGCATCAGAAGTTCTCCTTGCAGTGGAAAGTAACGATACACACAAATAGCTTTGAGGAAAGCTGTTTAAACTGGTTGGTAGCTTCAATTTTATAGGAACAGGTCACCAAATAACTCAGTAAAGAAATTCTAGCTGTATTATTACAGAAGAAGCTTGTAGTTTTGCAAACCTTGAAGTCATCCAGGTTTTGCAGTATATCACAGTATGTGGTTTAAGATTTACAAGACAAATACAGTTAGACTACTCACAGCCTCCCTGCTATTCACATAACCAAACATTTGCTAAACTGAGGCACCTGTCTTCATATTAACCTGTGTGTTTTGCCCAAATTGTTGTATTTGATACTAAATGGACTGTAAAAAGAGTACCAGATTTGGAAAGCATCTTCATCAAAATTACAGACATTGTAGAACATGAAGCAGGGGGAAAAAAAACCCACAACCAAACAAAAAAACCCGCAAAAAAACATCAAAAACTAAATTTGTGAGCAACAATTCACCAAATCTTTAACTATTCAATCCTAGGGAATGGTCTGGTAAGAATAACTTTATTTGCAATGTATTTGCTTTTCTATGAACTTAGGGAACCATACAGCAAGTAGGGGAAAAAAGGGATGAAGCATGAAAGAAAGGACAGAGAAAGACTAAAAAATAAGCAGAAGCAGGCCCTGAGTGGAGCACTCCATATGGCAGAGTACAGCAGCTCTGGCTCTCCCCTCCCCAGCTGGGAGCTCAGCCAGAGGTTCAGACGGGCTGGCCAGAGTTTGTCACTCTCCGCAAGACACTGGGATGTTCTGGAAAACCAAGAGGTGACACAGCATCCTTACCAGGAAAGGAGGCTGCTCTTGATGGAACTGGATTTCCCAATTTCCTTGCTCCACAGCCAGACTTAGCCACAAGTTAGCACTTGTACTTTGCTAAACCTCCAGCATAAATTAGAGTCACTTTAATGAACGGGAAAAAACCAACCCATTTAGAAGAAAATTGTCAGCCACACACCAACAACTAGCTCTCAAGAGTGGAGGAATCTAATTAGAGTAAACAACAAAAAAAAAAGCTAATTTGTTTAATCCCTGAATTCCACTTTTCAAGGAAGAAAAAATGCAATACTTGGATGGTTCTAGTGAGGGAACATCATGTGTAGTATCAGGACATACTGTACATCTGCTGCATCAAAACAAATTTGTAGAGACCAAGGATTCAAAAATAAAAATGCTGTGCTATTTTTGGCAACCACACAAGTTCCTTCAAATATTTCAGCAGTTGAAGGAAGTAAAGGGGGAACTGTAACTCAGATAAGCCAATTCTCTTTGAATCATGGTTTGAGAAAGTAAAATTTAAATGACTCTGCTATCCAAATTAAATCTCTCCACTAGACATTTCATTTTTATATTTCTAAACACAGGAGTAAACAAAAACACCATTTCTGGCACTTTTAAATCAAATCAATAATATAAGTGTTTCAGCTATAATCAAGAATATGACATTGACCTTAGCAAATATTCATTCCAGATATTTTAGCAGCTTATTTTCAGATGTGATGCTGCTAATACAGTAGCCAAATTATTGTAGTATTAGGACAACAAGGAGAACAGAGACCTTATATTTTGGCTGGCCTTCCAATTTCAATAACCTTTAACAAGAAAAGGAAAGAGAATTTTTCTCACTTAACAGAAGTAGTGGAGCTTAAGATTAAAAGCATTTCAGATTCAAAGCATTCCCTTATTCTCTTATAAGAGAGATTATCACTTCTCACTTGAATTTACTTTACCTTTTGGTTTTCACTTAATGCTAAATTGCAAGGTTGAAAGCAGGGATCAAAAATGCAAATGAACATCAGATAATTCTTATGCATTTAGGCTTAATTGAGTGTAATCGATATGTCTGGTGTGCAGCCAAATTCAACTATTGTGAAAAGCACCTAATGTATAGACATTATTTTTGGACTACTGAATGCCAGAAAATAATGAGCTGGCATTCAGCTTTGGTGAATCAGCCCTTGAATTTTCATCTAAGAGCAGTTTTGAATTATTACTGAAGATAAGGTGCAAATGTGCAAGGGAATTTTATCCATGTTTCTCCCATGAATCATAAATGAGGAAAAAAATTACAGTCTAAATTGCACTTAAAAGGAATAAAGTCTTTTCGTGTCATACATGATTTATCAAAATGATCTCATTTTAAGAGTACTGTGGTGTATCTTGATTAATAACATTAGTAAGCATGATGAATGGCCTCTTTAATGGTAACACAGAATTTATTGGCAAAATCCCTACTTCTACCAAAAAGGGTGGGAAGTAAAACACACAGCAGTTAGCAACTTGCAAGAACAGGTTAGGTAAACTCTCTGCTATCTGTTTTGCTTTTAGATATCCTTGAAAATCTTTAATTTGAGTTTATTCTCACTCTTGTCTGGAAACAAGTAACAGGTATTAGCTAATGGCGCAGCTCTAGCCACTACAAAAGTCACTTTGCAAAACAAGCTGAACTCTGCATGTACTGTAAGAAGATGCAGTGTATTAAGGTCTTTCAGGAACATTGGTCCCATCCCCTTATGACCTTTTTCAATATCCTCTTCATTTTGCCTTAATATCCTAAATGCTTCCCTTCTTCCATTACTCCATCCCACCCTCCCCCCCTCCTCCCTTTTTAAAGCCTGCTCCAGCCTGCCCTAACTAATTTCCTTTTGGGCTGACAGATCAGAGGCCTTCCTACCACTGTTCCTTTTAGACCTGTGAAGCCCTCCTCGTAATCCTGCTGCTTGTCCACAATTAATCTTTCCAGTTGCCACATTATTAACACTACCACCCACAGACAGAGGATGCCTGAGCTCGGCTGGACACTCGCTCCCCACTGGAGCATCAAAGTTGTCAATCACACACTAGTCAGAAAGTTGCCTGCTGTCAACATCAGAGGATTTCATACTCTCCTACCCACTGATCAAACATTTTTCTTCAGAAGATTAATTCCAAGTCCCCACCCATTTCCTCCCATATCCTCTTTCCCTTTTAGGTTTACTCAATGATCCATCTTCTGTATGGAAAAGGAAGCAGTGTATAATAGAAATCCTTTCAAAACAAAAGTTCAGCAAAACTAAATTTAAATCCCAGCTGCTATCAACCTCTTCCCCCCGTGCAAGTTAAACACCTTAAAGAGCTTGGATTAGACCTAGTCACAAATGCCTTTCTTTGATCAAAGGCTCCAAGACTTTACACAAATATAATCACAAGGCAATGACTGCATCTAAGGAGCCTGAATTGATTTGTTCTACTGTAACACATAGCATACAAAAACACCCGTTAGGCTTTTTGACTTCCAAGACCATTCTTTTTCAACTTATATCGCTCAAAAGCCAAGAATTTTAGCATCTTCTTAGTATTTTTTCAAGGTCATTAGATAAAAAGTGACAACTTCTTGCACAGTATTTGCCTCCTCTTTTTAAAAAAGTGCATCTTGGCTACTTAGACTTAAAAGCAGAAGGATACAAGAGATTCTTCAACTCAGGTTCTGTTTAATGAGTCGAAGGGAAGTAACTATTACCACCTCTCCCTAATCATATGCCCCATTCTAATATATTCATTTTTTGTAAGTTAAACCTTACTGCTCAAGTGGCTCAGTATCTTTCATTACAGCAGTTAACAGAATCTGTCCCTAAAGGAGCACTTTAACATCCTAGCCACACAACAGTGAATGAAAGCAATACCCATTAATAGAATCCAGCAAGAAATCTACTCACTGTAAAAAATGTTAGGTTTTAAAATAAGAATAAATTCATTTAAAATCACACTACAATAGAAATTCAAAGTTGCTCAGTCATACCCATCCCTAAAATAGATTTCTTAATCCTTTTTCATCTCTTAGGTTGGAACTAATGAAAATCAAGGACTCGACAAAAGACCCCCAGAAATATAAAACAATAAAGAAAAAATCTGCTGGCCTTGAATCTTGATCTGAGATTGGGAAAGTAAGTCCAAACAATTATGGCACATTCTACCTCACATTTCTCTGTCAGCATCTTTACCTTCATATCCTGAGAACACACATGCTACCTTCTTTTCACTTACAGTATGCAGGATTCAGCTGGCTCACACAGTAGTAAAATAAAGCGTAAGGACAAAGCAAACCACAAATAAGTCTTTCATACCCCAAACCATAAAACTCTGCAACTGTTGTTAGAGAATTCTGAGTTGTCATAGACAACTGTTCTTTGAAGTGCCTTGTGAAGTGAACCACAAATGAATTTTGAGATGCTGGGAGACACTAACCTTTTTCTAAGTCCCCACCTCACCAACACCTAAACATAACATTTATTGCATTTCACTCATTGCCCAACAGTTCTGAAGGAGGGAAAGGGAAATACAGAGTTTTTAGAGATTACAGCTTCCTCAGAAGGTGCCAAAAGCATAGGTAAGCCAATGTGAAGGGAAGTACACTGATAATGTATTAGATTCCAAGTTTCCTTCAGTCATTCCCTGCAATGTTTTTCAGCCAATTACATCACATCCACAAAACATAGCAGTAGTGGAGTAATTGCCAAGATTCCTGCGATGCTATGGCATAGCAACAGTATAAAAGCTGCACACAAACACTGATGCTGAACTCAAATACATGCTACATATGATACTGTAACTCATTACTTTTCATAGCCCTTTATTTTGAAATAAGGTGACTCAGAACTTCTCCACCTCCTTTTGCCAATCTGATACCCATAGATTCTTCAAAAGCAAAGACAAAACCATCAAGCTAAGTTACTTCTTTTAGATGGGAACTTCCAAGATTGTTCTATAAATTAAATCAGTAATGTAATATCATCACTTGCAAGCACATTCAGTGATAATCAGAGGAATGCAGAACCATGTATACATTTCACAATCATTTCATAATTGCAATGCTAGAGGGCTTACTTTGCCTTGCTATTCATCCTGATGCCTTCTGCTTGCCTTAGTTTTTTAGCTAGCATGGAAAATGTTGGAAAAAAATGAAAGCTAGATCCTAAAAACTATAAGGTAACAGTACTTTAATGACTGTTGCTAAGTTGTGTTGAACTCCTTGCTTAACAGGCACAGGAATTAAGAAACTGGAAGGCTGAAAATGCTTTCAAGGCATCTTCATTCTGTCATGTGGGAATAAAACTGAACTGCAGTTCAAACCTCTTGTCACTCTATCCAGTCAGCAGAAGGGGGTGCTGCAGTGTAACCTATTTAAAATGCAAATAGAGTAACTTTTGTAACAGCAGATTAAAACTAGCATTTTATTCACTTGGCATACCACAGCATACTGAATGCTGGAATCAGACTTGCCACTGCACACCACAGGTTATTAATAGAGCTCAGAATGGTGTTGCTAAATGTGCAAGTTAAAAGCAAATAAACAAAAATGGATTTATCTGCGGTATTTGTTCTCCTCGAGAATTCAGCAAGGCCTGCCTCACACTGCACACTTGTTTATCCAAGATCACTGAGGCTCAGTTTGGTTATTTTTTTTCTTTTCTCTTTAATTATTTGACTGACAGCCACTTACCACAGCCAGAGATTCTGGGATATGTGATCCATAACATTAAGGTTACATAGAAAACCATATTTTTTTCAACCTGGACAAATATGTACATCCACAGGAAAGACTCTATGGTGCACAACTGCTACTCTCTAATAGGCATTTCTGGACTCTCATGAGCTACCAACACATGAGAAAAGACAAAGTTAAAGGGTTCTGCAGAACCAAATCAACACATTGTGCTATGGCTTTACACTTCATCTTTCTACAATGTCAGGTGTCAGGGCAGGCAAATGGGTTTCCCCTCTATATTCAAGCCAATTCCTCTGTTCTTCATCTCGATCTCTCAGAGATTCATCAAAAATGCGGTTTAATTACATCTCCTCCCCTCCTCCCCCTCCCAAAAAGAGTGTAAACATGACTCCTTTTTATCTCCTGATACATCTGGACAAGTAGACAATGTGCTAAAACAAAATAAATCTGCCCTGACAGTCACATCAAAGGGTTCAGCTAGGGGCTTGCAGCTACTTAAGGCACAGGAATGTTGTTGCTAAGCATCGCTCTACAACCTATCAGTCCCTTAAAGAAGAGCTTTTTTCTTTCAGAGGGAGATGAGGAAAGCTGGAGAGTGGGAACCAGACTGCAAAGGGAGATTGGGGATTTTGGAGGATTTTAAAGCTTAAAGTGAATTGTGTGAAGAAAAGGGGGTTTGTTTTGTTTTGTTTTGCCTCTTGACATACAGTCCACATTTGGGGGGGAAGTAAAGTAGGGAAGGAAGGAGGGGTTAAAGCCTGTTGATGAAACATCTTGTGAATTATCCCTTTGGATAAAACCAAGAAAAGTCTTTGATATCCTTTTTCAAATCCCTGTACTTACTATAGATTTGAAATGGAAAGATTGTGACCAAAAGCAATAGGGCTGGGATACCAAGCCTGTCAAAAATGTATTGTGAAATGCGTCCCATGCTCTGCTTTTCTGTCAAGCATTTGATAAATATGTGCATGTTCCTGACGAGGCGGAGCCAGAACAGTGTCCACATCCAATAAACGTGCTCTACAGAGAAAGGAAACTTTTGCTACATATGCATACAGCACAATTTGATGCTCAATTTACTAGTGAAAACTGTTCCCTTTAGGGAGAAGGTTCACTGAAATCTTCAGTCTTCCACACCGTGCCTTGCAGGGCTTGATTTGCATGTTTAGTGCTTAAACCTCCAAAGGAAGGTAAAACCATGCTAAACCAGACCTTAGAACTCTACTCATTCAAAACACAGCCACGATGAAATGGACAGCTGAAAATTCAGATTATGTGCTTCTCTCAAAGACACAGAAGCATATCAAAGGCAGATAGACAATCCAGCCTGGAAAGTATAAAACACTCAGTTTCAAAGCTTAATTGTCACGAAGGTAAGCTAAGAAAACCAGTAGTTTGGTTACAGCACACTGAGGTGTTAACATATCTTTGGCTTTTAAAACCAGCTTAAAAATCCTCTTTCCTTTTTAAAAATTAAACAAAGAAAATATGAAATGGACTCATTCTACATGCAGGGTAACTATCAAGAACATGAACAATTACTGAGCCCATGATATTACACAAATAAATAACACTTAGCATTATCTTCAGCACTATCATATTTATTAAACAGTGACTGAGGGCAGCAGTAACCATTTTTATTGTCCCATATAGCTCTTATTTTCTAATTAAACAGAAGGTTATTTCCACTGCCAATGCAGCCATTTATCTTATTTGAGTGTTACATAATATTTTTTGCCAGCCAAGCCTGACTATAAAGTGTTCTGTGTGGTGAACTGTGGCCCAACTTGCTTTCCTGTTTGGTAATCATAGAAATGGGCCATTTCGTGCTGTGTTAATAAATAAACTTTTTGCAATTTCTCCTAAAACATGATAAAGCTTATACTTTGTCCTACCCTCTAGCTTCAATACAAGGGCAATGAGCTGTATTATTAAAGATATAGGTCAAGCAAACCTGATGATTTCAATCCTGTGGGGTGCTTTAGAAACTATTGTCATATTACTGAGATCATTCTGCTGTTCCTAATTATTCCTCTTGGTTGCCTCACATTTCAAGTGATTTCTCTCACACTTATGTCAAAATTTATAAGCTATTCCCTGTAACAACACTACATTATTTCCTCACTTGTTAGGGTAATATAGGACAGAAACTAGGAGAATGCTTTAATCTGGCTGACAAGGATAATGTAGTCTAGAAATGTAATAAACTTTGCATTCTCTACTAAAAAGTTGTGGTTTTTCTCCCTACCATGAAACATTTCATATAGATAGACATCTTAGAAAAACTAATTGCTACAATAACTTGCATATCCTCTTATCTGAGTTGCTTTTATCAGGAAAAATGTATCAGCATTAAAGCGTTCACTCCAATAGCTTGTGCATTCTCCTTATTCCCATAATTGCTATTCTGCAACATTCTGTTGACTGTACTGTAAAACTACATGCTGCTGAAGGAAACCTATTTCCAAGAAATCTGTGCATCACCCTAACAGTGCAAAACATTTGTAATTAACAGGCTGGGCTTTAACAGTGCTGTAACACATCTCGGGCTGACTGGCACAAAATTTTATTTGCACTAAGTAGCTTGAGACTGGGAAAACATAAAATCAACTTTTTGTGATAGCTTCATGTTCTATAGTGGGCTTTTTTGAAGGATTTCAGAATGTAAGGAGAGCTGCCAGTGGAAAAGGTTGTCTAATGAAACATTTGAATTTTAAAGCCAGCGTGGGTACTGCTTACTGTGGGAGCTAACCTATTTCTTTCAGAACATCCTTAAGGTTACAAAAGTATGGTACCCTCCTCCCCCACCCCTGCAGAAACAAACAAAGCAAAAATCCCCAATAAACAAACTAAAACACAATTCGTATGTCATATGAGTAACTCAAACATGAGATCCAAACTAATATTTCTAGGGATTATTTTAGTGAATTTGTTTGTACTAGCAATTTGCTGTGTTTGTCAAATGTCCAATGGGTTTTAAAATGTTTTTAGTCAGCAGCAAACTGAAAAAAAACCCAGATCACAATAATATGAGTCCAGTGTATCAAAGCCATCAGACAATAGAAATAGGAGCAATGGCAACCTTTAAAGGGACTTTTTAAAGGGACTTTTTCCAGATAAATGAAAAACAATATTTAATTGAGCATGCACATAGGAAACAGAGAAAAGGCAAAGATGAAGCTACTGTTGTCCCAAACAGAAATACTCACCAACAGCATTATCAGGGGAAAAAAAAAAAAGGAGAATACCAACAATTTCTGGGTTTGCCTCTGTTCCTACTTCTGTCTCTTCTGTGTTCCTTTGAAGAGCTGATGACCTGACTGAAGGTAAACTTCACATGGTTTGAGGTGTGTGGGTGGGGAGGGATCAAGAGGCAGAAACAATATCTTCTGAAGGCTTTCACTTCTGGATCCCAATGAGGAGAACTGGAGTCCCTGCCATGGCCTGAGAGCTGACAGGGTGAACTATTCATACCCTTTTAAAGTGAGATTTGCCTCTTCTGTGTTAACTTCTGTCCCAGACAGAAGACCCAGCACATACTGAAAACACACTTTGCCTCTTTTGTCTTTTCAGCTACTATCTCTCAAAATGTAAAATTGTCTTCAAAGCTGATGATTTTATAAGTGTGTCTATGTTCAGATTTGCTTCCACAGGGGACAGCCAAAAGAAGGCAACGCAACCGCCACATTTAAAAATTCTAAAGAAAGAACATTTAGGCCTTACCTGATGACTTCAGAATACAAACACTGGAATTTTAGGGATATAAAAGATGTGATAAACCAATACCTTAATAATTTGTAAAGCATATGCTCAGAAAAGAGAAACAATCTCTGATGGAAATAATTTACCACAGGAACAGGAATTAATTTTATAATCTTCATAAATGAATGCATAAGAGATAAGAAATCATACACAAAGGCTTTAAACTACGAAAGAGCAGTACTCCATCAGTTATTTTTTACATAGTTTTTGGTGACTCAAAATAAACTAAAACCAATGGAAAACACTGGACACTATAAAAGGAAAAGGAAATCAAAATAGTTATGGAAAACGCAATTATATCAACTTGTTAAAACTCCAGTTTCTTTACAAACAGAGAACTGGGGTATAGAAAAACACTGTCACAGCACTTTTGCTTTTGGTTTTCTTAACTCTAAAAGAATATCCTACATAAAGTAGTTCAGACCTGTTTGAGACTTTGTGTCCATGTTTATATGTAAGAAATGCCTAAAAAGTAGGAGAGGAACTGCATAGTATAGCTAACCTAACTAATTTTTATAATTACTTTTCTTGAACTTATTCATAATTAATGTCTACTTGAAAGATACCTTCACCCTGAATGAGAGGAGAGAAAAAACAGCAGGAGAGTTGATTTATCTCAAAACATGTTTTCCAAGCTCTATGTGAGGACCTTTGGAGCTTAGTCTGGCCATGAAATATTGCTAATTTATTCCTTGAAGTGATGGATTTAATGAACACTGTCCTAAAACGCACTGGGTTCTGCCTCTTCAAGAGGCTTTCTATGCTCCCACTGAAGAAGTGCTCTAGCTAGTGGTCCCTACCCATAAAATCCAGAAAGCACTTAAGAAAGTTTATCCCTCAGCTCAAAAAACTGTTCTCCCAAATCTGCAAAACTACAGGACATACAACAGAGATGAGGGGAAGGTTTTTTGTCAGACAGGGTAACTGCTCATTTACAGGGCTGCTGAACTTTTCTTGGTTTCAGCTGTTACCATGGTTACTTACACAGTTGACATGCACTGAGCACTTCCAGTCTTGGCTAAAAAACTGCCATCTATGTACAGTCTGTCACAATTCTGGGAAATCTGCTCCAACAAATCAGTGCTGCCATTAAAATTGGTCTTTTTTTCTACCCTGGGTGTGCAAGCTTCAGTTACAACAGCTGGTTCTTCTCATATCCACTGCCCATATTAGATGGAAACCCCCAATCTTATTCTTCGTGCTGCTGTTCACTTGAGGTGCTACCATTGACATACTGTGATCAACCCTCCACACCCCCTTGGCTACCCAAGATAGACAGAATTTCCTGTAATTTCTCATCATAAAGTCATCCAGTCTTCTGAGAAATCATTTGCCTTGTTCCCTCCATTCTTCAGTATCCCACCAACTTTCTAGACATTCTAGTAGCTGTTGTACCACTAAAAAGTACAATTATAATATTTAAATTTTCCCTCTTACTGAATACCCTAAAGAGTATCAGATGCATCTATTGAAATCCAATTGTTTTATGTTTCGTCTCATAAAAAGGTTACACTTAATTCACTGAAGATATGCCATGTTGAATTTGTACTATTCTAGCTCCTTAAACAACATTGTATATGAAATATTTGATAATTACATTACAAAAACTAACAGAAATCCTTGTTGTTATCAATAGTGAAACTACAGCTTGAACTGACCAAACAGAAGATGGGCTAAAGAAACACATCTTTCTTCCACTCCTCTTGTCATCTCTCATTCTTTCCACCTGCAGCTGAATCTGCCACTTGTCAATAAGATGACACTTTCAGACAAAGCATACAGTGACAGAATGTAACAAATACATTGTAAATTGTAATATTGTCCACAGAAGTTGGAGGTACTCTCATTTCATAATATTAGAAACGCCAAAGGAACTCTGAAATTTACAGAGAGGAGCATGAATCACCAAACTGGGAGACTAGAGGGTGTGGAAAGAATATTTACTTTTCCATACCCCAAATATAAAAATCAGGGCAGCAACAATACTGCCATCATCACCAAGAGTAACTGAGAAGTGTCCAGTTATGTAGCAAGTAAGTGCCTAACATTTGCTCTTTCATATTGCTCCCCATGAGGAGCACCCAGAAGATGGTCCCTTTTTAACAATCTCACTTCCATGTGTTTTGGCTTGAGAAGACTGGAAGATATATGCCTTGCCCTTGCTGGTAGACACCTGTGGGCTAGCATCATTTAATTAATTTCCTGTTGAAACAGGAAAGGAATTAAGTTTATTCCCACTTGCATGATCCTTTAACTGTTGCATCATTTAGCAAATTATTCCTATGTTAACGCACAGAGATTTAGGCATTTGTACTTAGCAGAACTGCAAGTATATCAGTATAAGAAAAATGGCCTATTCTAGGTTGGTTAAGATGGTAACTTGATTAAAACTCTGCCATCATCTATCTCATTTTGTTGTCTGAAATGTTATTATATGTGTAAAATTCTTCTGCATCTGATTTTCTTCCAGCTCCTATTTTTCAGACTGCTCTGTGAAGATTAAAATTATTTTCTTTTTTCCTATAAAACATGTCTCTGAAACCAAACTGCTAAGTATTCCTCTGTGCCACTGAACGAAGGTAAAAGAGATACTTTCTCAATCTATCTTATCTATCTTGAAAGAAGAGAAACAATCAATTAAGAAATGATTGCTGTAGACACAGAATTTAATGTATGAACAATTTACCCTCAATTTACATCTGAGGGGGAAAAACCCCTGTTACACATTTGAACATATTTCTAAAGTCATATTTAGTTGTAACCAAACTCACTCTCTCTGATATGAACATACACAAACACAGGAACACCAGAAATTCATCTGGAGATGGAAAACAGTCTTTCCCAGCTCAGTTATTTAAAATAAAAAGGCAATAATCACCTTCTACCATGACTGCTCTTACAGAACCTCTTTCATCAGGCTCAGATTCATTGACAAAAAGAAGCATGGAGCTAAAGCAAGCAAAAGATTTTTCAGTGAAACCAATACTCATGTACTGGGTTTTCATCTGGTAGAATGCACTTTACATTTTTTTCTACCTTTAATACTGTAGTATTAGCTAACCTACTCCCTTCCTCTCCATTTCCATCAATAGAAGGGAGACTACTCATTTTTAAAACTTTTACAATTGTTTTAGTGAGTTCATCTTAAAAAAAGACTTTTTCAGCTTGACAGAACAAGGGGCACATTCCTTCTGAATGCTGGATACTCATCTAAAACAGCAAGGCCCATCTAACACTAGTTATTATGGTTCCAAAATACATTTCCCCAATTAACTAACATCATTAGAAGACTGATGAAAAAAAGTGGTTTTTTTTCCACACACTGTGGCTGCTTTCTGAAATAGCTCCACTTGAAGAAAAATCAACCAAGATAACAAAAACAAGAAAAAATGCTGATTCTAAATGTTGGATGAAATGCATGACTTTTTTTTTTTTTTAAGGCAATAAACTTTGTATGATAACTGGAAAAAAACCCCCACTAATAAAATAAAATACAGAATACAATACACAATAAATACATAATAAAATACAGAAAGCACTTGGTCAGGGTTGAGGACTTCCATTTACCTTTAATATTTTTAGCCCAGCATTTAACCATGTTTCTATAGCCATGTTTCTACAAGATATTCTGAACTGAGGTAAGTTTAAGTTTTCTCCTGAAGTAGACCTGATGCAACAGTCATAGGAGCTACTGCAATTTTATTGTGTGCATGATCACAGTGCTTTAGGGTCCTCGGAAACAATTTTAGTCCAATAGGTTAAAAGGTATAATGCATGGCAAAAATTTAACTATATCCTGACCTTTGCAATGGGTCTTACACTTTTAAAATTTATTTATGATTTTAAAAGCTCATTGTTAAACCAGGAAAGGCTGCTAGTAATGACTGGCAACTTTGAGAAAATCAGATTGTGATGTTCTGCCCAGCAGGAATGGTGTTGAGTTAATATTTAATGATTTACTAGTTCTACTTGACTGAGCTTGCACCCTGTAAATGGATCATATGATCATTGATCACAAGTTCAGCTGCTTTTGTTCCTCGCATGGCACGAAGCGAGGGTGTGTTGTACAGTACCAGGGGCTCGTGTGCAGCTCTGTGTAAGACAAGGGAAGGTTACATGCAACAGGCACTTAATGGCTCATTCCAGCAAGCCCTCAGCCGAGGGGAGCTCATGAGGTTGAATTTTAAAAAGGTAGCTGACCTTGCAGCTGGGAGCTTTAACTGTGTTTTTAGCCATTTATACCTGGATAAGTAAACAGTTAGTGAATGCTGAAAGGGCCTGAAAGCACTATTTTAGCCAAAGGCTAATCCCCATTCTTTGTGGATGAAAGGACTCAAAATGAAAACAAAACAAAACAAAAAAATATGCTCTGCTTCAGGTAACACAAAGGTAAAGCTGCAATAAACGAATCCATTAATTTTAAGCTTAATGTTGCCTTACCCTCCATTTCTAATGAGCGAATCAACCTTTAAAAATATACTGAGCTCTTCTTAAAATTACATAAATATTACAATCACAAAGAGAATATATGCAATATAAACCAAAATAGCAGAAAGGTTCATCTCATGCAGATGAAATTAAAAGAATAAGTGATCAGCAAGCTGCTAGTTGCACAGCTTGAACCTAATAAAAACAGTCATCATTCATGCTGCAGAAAACACAAGTCCAAATGTAAGAGACAATGTACAGCAGTGGTCCTCTGCCCTGTGCATTCATCTCATATTTAATATTTTTCTCAATGCTGTGGTTGAAACTAATGAAGAATTAATGGATTTCTCTGTCAAGAGTGGCTATTTCATAGTATAAAGAAGAGTTCCTTGCTCTGGATGGAAGGACAAAAGGTTTTAAGGTCAAAACCAACTTCTGAGCCAAAGATTTCTTACTCATTTCATGTCTTTCTACATGAATTATAGCATACTACCCTACATAAAAGTTTTTTAAGGATCTCTAGTTTATTTTGTTATTTTTCCCTGCAATTTGAGTTTCATATATTTTTCATACTGCCAAAGAACAATGTTAACACTTTCCCAGCTTTCATATCTACCCACTGTTCTTCTACATGCACAGATAGATGCATTAGAAGATGCATGACATTTAGATGTTGGAGGAAGAAAAGGAAGACCAAGGGGAATGCAACCCTCAGCCACTATGCAGCACTTCATTTGAGTGACGTAGCAAAAATGAACTTTACAGCTCTGAGTTTATTTTCTAGCTGACTGTCCAGCACCTGACATTTGATGGCTTGCTAATATCCATGTGTTGCAAAGTCAAACCTTTTCTTCTCTCCAAGTACAGTCCCTAAACCCTGGAATTTTTAGTTATCCTATCTTTTTTCCTCAGTCCATTAATTCAACCTAGCTACCAGATGCTTCCATCTCCCATTATAAACCAATCAGTGCTCTGCACTTGCTTCTTAACTTTAAAAATGCATTGAACTTCCATCCATTATTTTTAAAATGTAGGAGACAACAGCACTCCATTGAAATGAAGGACCACAGACCTGTACTCATGTGTTTGAATTCTCATCACGCAGCAAAATAGGAGAGTCCCTTCCTCTCTTTGATCTTGTGTGTCTGTTTGGGATACAACATAAAAAGGGAATAACCCATCCTTGAAAAATCTATGAACTGCACCTAACTAAATCAGGCACCTAAAATCCGTAATGCAAATTACATTATTCCTGATACTACAAGAATAAAAGGTGAGGAGATTCTTGCATCAGATTATATAAAATCTAAATGCAATATGCCTTAGCTAAAGAAATTTAAGTTTTAGTAAAACATAATTGCTATTTTAAAAGTTTGTCCTCAGTTGTCTGAAACATCATAGATCTTTTGGTAAATTAAAATGAAAAATTCTTTACTGCTTTTAAATTTGAAGAGAACACCCATATTCAGTTCAAATACCTCCACATATCAGTCTTACAAAAGCTAGACAGGTTTTACCTGCATAGGTAAAACATAGAACCACTAATGCTTTATCCTTCCCCTTGAAAAGAAACATTCTGCTAAAATACTACTGTAAATAAGGTCTGTTTGGTTACTGCTGCTTGTTAACATTTACATGTGTGTTTTATGATCACTGCAAAACAGAAAGCTCAGCAAACACAGGAGGGAGAAGGAGCTGCCTTGCAGGAGCAAGCCCAGGCAGGATGGCTCCCTGCCACACACCTATTATCTATGTGCATTAGGAAGTGTCTGTCTAGACATCGAGAACCTGACAGGATGATATGCTTAACCCAGGGTTTGTATCAGATTTAATAAGAGGATTCTGGCAGGCCTCAACTGGTCCTGGAAGACTGTCCAGGTTATTTGACAAATGATGCTGAAGCAAAGCTATGAACAAAGAACTCACAGACACAAAGCACCCAAAATAAAACTGTTTTAGTTTACTAAAAGATGTTTAAATCATGTACACCTCTGCTTAAGGTCTAAACTCCTAAAGACACTGGAAAGATGAGTCATCATGGCTGCAGTGGTATTAGATATAAGGTGGAAATACAGATTAGCATAAGAAAAAGATGGGAAGAATTTTGCAAGCATAGTGTCCTGACCTAGCTTTAGGGACAAGGCAGAAAATACCACACAGAAGAGGAGTGTGTACCTAAACTCCTGAGCAAAAGTCCAGATTGGATTAGTCTGGGAGATTCTTGGTAACAGTGGGAAGAGTATTCAGAAGTTAAGCACAGGCCATGGTGCAGGAGAAAGCAAAGGCTGTCCCAACATCACTCGTAAACTTCATTTCTGACACGGTACCTAAATGATGAGCCTTGCATCTTGCTTAATACAGATCTTCATTTTACCAGTAAGACAGTCTGATGCTGGGGAATAAGTAAATCACAGTGCAACTGTCAAGCTCATAATACCTTCAGGGAAGGAGAAAATTCAAATCAAAGAGAAACTCAACAAAAGCTGTGTTGCAGGCAACCCTGGGGCACCCGCACTTCAAGATTTCTGCAGGGGTGCCTGGGAACTGTGGAATGCTCCTGCAAAGCTGTAAAGACTTTCTGTGAGGAGCTGTTTTGACAAGAACCAAGAGCTAGAAGTTTCCCCCATGAGTGTCAGACAGGCCCTTCTATAAGACATGAACAACAGAAACAGTACCAGACAGAATGCAAATATCTAAAAACTGATGGCAATATTTCACTTCCGAAATATCTGCTGAAATTTGAGCAGACTTGTTTTGCTGGGCCATCCTACTATTTATTTCCTAATTAGTTGTAAATTATTTGAATACACTTCGAATACAACAGATACAATGTAAAAATCCCAAGAATTACCAAATGTGTACTAAAACCTTCCAAAGAGAAAACTGATATCACATTTAATGATTGTGAATTAAGAACACATAAATCTCATTTGTTTCAGTGTACTTATCTAAATAACTTAGTAATCAAAAGTAATACTTGGAAAAGGATCAAATTATCCTCATATATGTTTGGATGCCTATTCCGAAAATAAACATGTAATTTTGAGAGCCTGAGGGCATATATACAGTATTTGTGGGCATAAGTTTTCTGTGTAAAATGGAGCACAACTGTTTGAGCATCTCTGTAGAAAGGGAATGTCTGTGGATTAGCAGGTGCCTTAATATAAGGGATGTCTGGCTTCTGTCTCAAGATTCCTCATTCATCTTTTCTTCCTGTAAGATGAGGAATCCAAGGCCTACCTCCTTGTGGTGTTTCTGGATTCCTAATCAGTCTTGTAGAGTGCCTTGAAATCCGTTAAGAAAAAGGCCATGCAAGTTCTGTGCCATCACAGATACAAAGCACATTGGCATTCCAGACCAATGTGAAGTGGGCTATTTTTCTTGTCATCCAACCACAGGCAAAAATTCACTACCTATTTGCAGTGATCAGAAGCACTGCTTCCAAAGAAATATAATTAAAAGAAGACAAAATGTTATTTTCATTACTTTACAGAAAAGATTAAAGGACTACATTTTTTTTCTGATCATTTTTAATCAGTACACTGGAAGCACATCTATTTTATTTATAACACACGTTGAACTAAAAACTATGTGGTGCACATATAAAAATACTTTGGTGACAGACAGCAACAGAAGGCATCACAGGAGAAATTGGAATTGTCAGCTTTTCTTAATACCCAGGACTTGTAACAGCCATAAAATAGCCACAAATTAATATATTCCTAGAAAATCTATTGCATGGAGCAGGACTAAAGGGAACTAATCATGTGAACTCACTATTCCTTCCATAGCCCCTTCCTGTGTAGCACAGCAGCTATAGCTTTCTCAGAGGAATGCCACTAACTTGTCATTCTGCAGTTTATAGGACTAACTCTGCAATATCAAAATGCCTGAGAAGACTAACTACTTGACTGCAAAAAGACGAGTCACAATATTTTTTGAAAAAAAGCTCTTATAAGAAATCTACAATATGATAGGTATCACCAAGCATCCTTTACTGCCCAGACCCTCAGTATAACCTCATAAAAACAACAGCTAAATCCACCCATAAGGAACATGAAAACAAGAAAATACAGGTAGCACAACCTCAAAATATATGCACGAGCCTTTATCAAGATTTATTCACTTAAGACAAGAAGTTGCAATTTTATCATTCTTATGCTTTGTATAGGGCACAAAATCTAAAACTGCATAAATGAAAAATGCATAACATCTATAAGGAAAAGGTGCAAAGTTACAAATATATTGCTTTAATTCAATAATAGAAAGTAGACTGCTACTAGAAAAGTATTTTTGGATTTAATATTGCAATACTAGATGTTCTGTTAGGACAATGTCTCACTGAATTTGTATTCTTGCATTTTTGGCAACTGGGTGCCTAAAATACTTAGTAGCTAAGAGGGATTGCTGGCGTTAGAGATGATTTGAGAGGAAACATAAACAATTGTACTAAGAGAGAAGAGGCTATTACAAGATTCAAAATTCCTCCACAGACAGAAGCAAAAACATCAGCTCCTTTCGCAACTTCAAAAAGTGAAACTAGAAAGGACATTAAAGGAGAGGAGGAAAAAAAAACCCTTTCTAAGAGTTTTAATCAAACTCTTACATTTAACAGCATTAATGCTAAGTATGCAAACGTTCATCCCACTGATCATTATGATATCAAGAACTAATTTTCCTCCTTTTAAGAGCTTATATGTCACATCACACCCTGTGGGCCTTCCAGAGATGTATTTAAATGTCTAACAGGGGGAAAAGAAAGACATTCCAGACAGCCAGGTGTTACTGATTCACCCATTAAAACTTCAGTTATAAAATATCCCACACAATGGTAAAACATTTCAGTCATTAGCTGATCATAAATAGATTAGGATGACAGTCTAAATTATTATGACTATATGTGTGCAAAATTTACATTGCTCATCACATTATTCCAGGTGTCGGTAACTCTGATTATCTGAAGTTAAAGATTAAATGCATGTATTATTTGTTCTAAGAACTTAAGAAAAAGAAAGACAAAGCCAGATGTAGCAAATGTAACATTAATCCTGAAACAGAAGGAAACTTCAGATTTATTTGTAATGATGCTCATTCATTTTCTATTATATAGCTGAAAATGAGGCCTTGTTTCTTTTTACTGTAAGTTTTAAGCCAGCCTTACCATTTCATATAATGACTGTGAAACAGTAAAATAATTCAATGATTTTGAAATATTATATTGCCTGAACTCTTGTTTTTCAAATAAGGAAAATATTTAGTGGACATCCAACACTGCACCATTTTGATATCAACTTCAAAAACAAAAGATATGGATGGACCTTATATCATGCCATGCTGTTGATTTACACAAATTTAGTTGCCTATAAACATGAAGATAATTTCTGTGCTTATTTATATTCACACTGGCAAACAAGATTTGAATTGTATCATTAAACCATATTTCAATCCACTTTCCCTCTTTCAATTTGGCATATGATCAAATTTCTGAGTTAATAAATTAGGGACCATCACCAGTATTCCCATAATTGTTAGTGGACAAGCACTTACCTCACAATCCGTGTGAAGAAATCTGAGTCAACTTAATCTAGACTAGAAGACACTTGATCTAAATCAAATTAGGTTACATTTACTATGAGCTAAAAGCTTGTACTGTACAGTCACAGTCATGCTAGAAATGCACTATAATGTCTTGTGCTACAAAAATGCAACTTAGCTCTTTGATTCACCCTGACTTCCAGGCACAACTTCTTTCCAACCTTTTGCTTTTCTTCTATTTAATTTTAGCAGTGAAATGCTGCAAATTTTGCCACTGACTCCGACAAAAAGAGATTTCACTCTTCAGTGTGTTTAATGTTCAAAATTAGCTACATACAAATTATGTCAATTGCTGACACCAAGTTTCATAAATCTACAGTAATAAATCAGTCAAGACCCAGGTATCAGCATGCTGCAAATGTTATTGGTTTATGTTTCAAAAATATAAATCATGAGTTAAAAATTATGAAGTCTAGCCAGACCATATCCTTTTTAGCAGAATTACATCCCAGCCTTCTAGGTACAGAACACAAAATCATTTTTATTTACATCAGAGACAGGCAAGCACCTGAAAGAATGAAATCACTTTCTCTTGTTTTTGAGGATGAGAACAGATGCATTCTGGCAAGTCTGGTCAAATGCATTTGCTGCTTCCCAAGGAATGTTAGGATGAGATTCACTTCAAAAGATCTGAAATCAACACAACTTTTGTCAAACACACACTTCTGCCATCTGGACTTCAGGTGTTTCTGCTTTCCTGTTTCTTACAAGGTTCTTTCATGATTTTGTTAATGGGTTTTTTTGGTTGTGATACACGAGATTGAGCCTGTTTTTCCCTTCAGAGAAGAAAACTTGAACTCTGCAGGCTAAACCCACCTGAACATGCTTTTGGTTAAAAAAAAATTCAAAAGAAAAATAATATGAATCAAATCTAATAATTAGTTGCTGATTAGAGAGAAGATAAGGATACAGAATAGAGAAGAAAGGAAGAAAAACAAAGCAAGACTAAAAGCAACAAATAAAACAGAAACAAACCAATCAAATTAAAGGTTTAAGGTGTGGATAGGCCCAAAACCTGCAAATATAATTTTCCACAAAAGAGGATTTCTTAGTTCTTTCTTAGAGCCAAGTAAATTGAGTCACAAGAAGGTGATTTGATTTGCCAAATGGAACAGATTTTGAAATTCACAATTAGATTGGAACCATATTGTCATAGTCTGTTCTGAAAAATGTGTTTATACCAAAGCTCATCAATAAGATCTTGGAAAATTATCTTCTGTCAGTTGCCACCCTGCACCTGCTTGTAGCATTTCACCTGCAACATATTGTCTTAATTCTTATGACTGAGAATAACGCTGTAGGTGTCGACTTAAAACCTAACCGAGAGATTCAAATCAGTACAATTACCAGAAAAAGTTCTCTTTGCCACAATTCTTGGCAGAAATATTAATTAAAAAAACCCACAAAAACAAATTAGAAAAAAACCCCAAACTTTTCCACAAAACCAGTTTTCACCAAAAAGCACAGCTGTCTGATACCACAATCTGTCAGAACCCTAAACAAGGAAACTAAAGGCTAATGCCTACATCCATAGCCTGAAAATTCCACTGGGCTAAACCACCACATTTTCCCCAAAATTCAAGTACTAAAGGACTGAATAATGTTGAGTGTATTTTTTATCATGTCAGGTCCTTTCCAAAAGCTGAATGGATTAGCTTAAATTTAAGAAGATAAACTAGGTAAAACTTTTTTTTTTTGAGTAGGTAAAATAGACACAGCACTGAGCAGCCTCTTCACAGAATGTTTTCTCTAAGCGAAAAATGAAATAGGAGAGTCATCCCTGGTAATAAAGAGATCATCTCAAAAGCAGATGTGTTGGACAGCCTGAATGAACCCAAGGCACCTGACTAATGTCAGCACAAGCCAGAAATTCTTTTTTCTTTCTTTAACTTCACCTCACATACCACCATTTACATCAGGCCTTCCAAGCCTTGTGACACATTCTGGTACCCTGGACTCCACTAGGAAAAGTGACCTGGGGGCAGGAGGAGTTCTTGGCAGGGATGAGGAGGAAGAGGGCTGATAATTCACTTTGGTTGCACAGGCGTTTTGCCTCAAGGACTAATCTTGATTAGTCTCCAGTGATTGTCCATCACATGAGGAAATACCAAACATCCTACAAGGCTTCATCTGTTAAAAGCAAGGGAAATAACTTTTCCCGTCTTTCTCCCACTGATTGAAGACAGAAGGTAGAATCTGCTACTTAGCACCTGATAAAAAATAGCAGTGGTGGTGAGTTCCCTGTCTTTTTCTGTATGAAACTGCTTTTTTCCTACAGTACAAATGCGCAGTTTATAATAAATCCTATTTTGCTGGCTATTCTGTCTTATTTAGAAGGAATTTGAGGCAAAACAGATTAGTAATCTCAGTCACTGTATATGCAAAGCAGGTACTGGTCTAAACCTGATGCCATGAGGTCACATTGTGGTTTAAAACTAGACAGAATCATTACGAGCCTTATCCAAAACCAAAAGAGGCAAGTTGAGCTTATTATTATTTTGGATAAATCCCCACATATTTTCAAAAGCTTTTCACTCCAATGAGAAAAAAGTAAGCATTCCATGAACATGGTCTTCCATTTTACTGTTTCACAATTAATAAACTAGGGATTGTGCATACGGAATAGAGGATTTAATTGTGAAATACATCCATTCAATTTTTATGTTTTTTCCCATGATAACTTTATCCCCTGACTAAAATTTTGAACTCAGAAATTCAGTTGAAAATTTGTGGGCAAAATATGCAAAGTAATGAAAATGTCTTTGTCAGTCATTTTCATTTTTAAGCATAGTCCCTGCTGAACATTTACTTCCTAGATGCTATGGCAAAGACATCTGAATTTCTGTCATTCCAACACCTAACTCCAAGTGAACTGTCTGTGATGAGAAACGGGTGTGAAAAAGTCACAGTAAAACCATGTGCCTATTTGAGTTATATTCTCATTGTCAGGATTTCTAACATCTAAACATCTCTAAAAGCATTGATTTACCTCTTAAGTTCCTTTATTATAAAGCAATTTAAAGCGAAATCTCCTCCTGAAATTCAGTTTTTCTCCTTCTGTTTGATCCTGTAATATAATTACTGTTTTTATTTGTGGTCTAGAAATCCATGCCACGGAGTGTGATGCATAAACAAAAGATTTCAGAATGCAAAAACTCCCTTATGACAAACCTCTTTACCACGTCTCTAAACACAAAACTAACCTTGAGTAGAGATGGTGAGAGCCTTTGGGGAGAACAGATGGGAGCCGAGGAGCTGCTCACAGCCCCACAGGAGATATTTGGCATATTGAGAAACTTGGTCTTCTAATATAACAGCAAATGAAGGGTTTGAATGGTAACTCCCCTCACAGCTTATGCTACTCCTCTGCTTTAAATGGCCTGAAAGACTTTTTGCAGCATCAGTTAAATTAGGGATTTCATGCTGGACTCCAACCTGATCTTGAGTCAAAAGCTATATGTTTGTTATTCTAAGCCAAGTGTATCATAAGCATTTGATTTTGTTTTTGAAGCCCTAAGCCCCACAAATCATGGTTTATTATTGATGCAAACATCTTTGCTGCAATACTTAGCAGGAGCTGCTTATGAAGCACAGCAGATATGCTGCTTGTAATACCAATACCTATGCAAACCCAGAGAAGAGAGCTATTAGTGGAAATAGCATCATTTTCTATTGTGTATAAGAAAAAAGGAATCCAGAAATTATCAGATAGAAAGTGCAAGCTTAATGCAAGCCACCAAAACTGGTTTCTTTTACTCTATGTTTTAACCACTGTGTTTAAAATTTAAATATATTTGTGTGGTTAAATTTTTTTTAAAATTGTGCTCGATTTTGAACACAAAAGCACATCAAGAACTGCAGCTGAACCCAGTAACCCAGGTCAGCCAAGATGAACCAGTAAAAGCTACTCTGAAATGACTCAGAGATATATTTTCTTTTCTCTCTTACTAAGAGTGCACACAGAACAGGAAGAACATCAGTGTCTTCAGTCTCTGGCCTTCTAACCAAGAAAGGACTTGTGAAGGTGAATGGTTTGCAGACGAAGGGGATATAAAAGAGACAAAACCGGGATAAAAATTAAATAAAAAGTAGCTGTCTTAAACTGTAATTGCACTCCTCTGCTGAGCATGCTTTCAGATATATAAATGTGATTTACCATCAGCTTGCAACTACAAATCAGGTCTTAAGAAACACTTGTGCTATGAAATTGTTTAATCTCATCAAGCTCTGCTTTCACAGCAAGCCATAAATCACAAAGTCTTTGTTATCATAGACCTCCATGAGCGCCTCTCAGGCAGGCAATGGATCGTGGGTATATATAATCCTGACTGCACAAACACTGGGGTCGTCGCAGCCTGAAATACTTTCATAATAGCCACTGTGCAGCTGGTGGAACACAAGCCTATGATGGATATCTCATTTCCTACAGTCGGCATCTATTTCGAGCAAATTATTACCACATAAATTTCTTGTCAACAGAAACGGCCAATTAATTAAGTTAAAAATTTACTCGTGATCACATCTACAAACCAAATAGAACTGCGAGGCAATTTTACAGTTACTGAATATACTGCAGGTCAGTTTAATGAATAATTTTTAACTTTGTCATAAACTCAAAGACAGGCTAATATCTTGAGGAACCTGACTGGAGAGCAGCTGCCAACAGATTTACACAAAATATATTTATGCAGATTTTGATTGCTGACATCTGGGGACAGAAATAAACTTCATACAATTACAGGAATATGAAATTTCCTACCTAAAAAAAGGCAACTTTTCCTCCACAACACTGTATTTAAATGTGTTTAAAATTATATAGAATTGTTGTTTGGGAAAAAGATGGCTCATTATCAAAGCCAAGAGCTACAGCAAGTAAAATCCTGTTGATTACGTTTGCTTTTAAAATTATTTTGTTTTCAAGCTTCTAAAAGTGCGTTTTGCATGTATATTTATCACATACACATAGAAACATATAATGTAGTCATAATTAGTGGGTGGAGATAATTGTATGGTTTTTCACCCCCAACAATGAACAGAGGTTATTCTTTCCAAGGAGTCTCAACATCAGTTAAAACATTGTCAGTGGTGCAGTGCAAGAGAAAATTTAAGCTATGGCTTCTATACAAATCAAAGTGGGCAGATTGACAGAGGCATTAATACAGCTACTTACTTTGGGTTATTATAGATATAAAACTGGTCAGCATGAGAACATGCACATTTGTAAGTACTTCATAATTTTTATTTTAACCTTCTTTCACCCTCTTCCTCCATTCTTCCTGAAATGAAAGCAAGTATATCCCAGCCACTGTGAACCGTGAGATCAAATAGCCTTTTCCAACAACTAAAAAAAAAGAGGATCAATTAAAATATGGAGTGGTTTTTGCCTCTATATAGATGGTTCATTTGTATTAGAGGAAGACAACAGCCCTAAGTAACAATATGGACAAAATGATTTTACATTGGTGATCATGTGACTTTTTTGACATTTTTTGCAATTATTTTACTCTGTTTTCATTAAAATTAAGATATCAATCTTATATATTCTACTAGTATGCAATGAATAAGCTGCATAAATCTTTGAAAGTGTAATAATTAATGGTGTAATCAACACAAAAAAGCAGAAATTCCTCATTATAAAATTCCAAGTGGGAAAAAAAATGCCTAAGAGAAAGGAGTCAAATCAATCCGAAAATATCACCTCCCCTTTATTCTTCTCATGACAAAGAGAAGTTCAGGAAGCAAGCATCACTGGTCAGAAAAGGGAAAAAAATTACTTTTAATTATACCAAGGGAACTCCAACTTTAAAATCTACACTTACTATACCTGTGGTAAAATGGGAAAGAAAATTATGGTAGAAAATATCTGGAAAAAGTTGATCACTCAGGGAGGACATCAAAAGAACTTAGGGAGCTTGAAATTTTGAAAACCCCATTTTTTTGTATTTAGAAATTAGCAAGGTGTTCCAAGGCAACTGGGAAGAGGGCTCCATCACCATTCTGCAGAAAGCTCTCTCCAACTAGTTCTTTTTTATTTTTTCATTTTTTTTATTTTTCTTCTTTGTTTCAGTTTGGTAGGTTGGTTGGTTTTTGTTTCGTTTGCTTTGGGGTTTTTTGTTTGCTTGGAACCCCTATTTTTAATGTTACAAAGCTACACTCTTAACCTTCAGCAGCAGCCTAATGGTTCAAAGACAATGTGTGAAGGGTGGAAAGTCTGAAGGACAGTTGTTTTCATTTTAAGGGCAGCTGTTTTCTTTTTTTTTTGAAGAAAAGTCAGCCTGGTTTATTTTAGACCTTTTTCTGAGAGTTATTCTAATCTGACATCGGTTATGAACTCTCCTAATGACTGATACAAGACAATTTTTCTTTCTTGAGAGAGAGAAAAAAAAGAAAACAAAAACAAACACAAAGTCTAGAAGTTAGATGGCTCATGGTGTTTGGAGCAATCTCCATGCAGTATGCAAGGAAAACATTTCAAAGTATTTTCCATTTAGGAAAGAATAATGCACAAATAATAAAACACTTGAATACCCCTCACTGTCTATCCCTGTTCCTAAAGCAGATAAATGTTTTTCTGAAGAAATACTTTGGAACATGCTTGAAAACAAGCAGATCTTTAGTATCTTTTTGAAGTTGCATTTCTGAAATTACTCAAGAATAAGATATAGGCAGCAAGTTTTACTTCTGTTACTATCAAATAATCAGGTTCTTCCACGTCAAGGACTTTTCTACATTTCTCTTCTATATGGAGAAAATTGAAAATTCAGTTGAAAAATGGGAAATGGCTAAGGAAGGAAAAAAAGAGTCAAAAACAGTGGATACAAGCTGTAGAACTTTTTGGGAAGACAGAACCAATGAAAAACCCTCCCAAAAATTGAGAACAAAGTTACTGTGAAAAAATGCTTTGATTAATTCTGAGTGATTATGTTAAAAATTACTTACACTTACTTGGCTATGAATAAGTATGCATAATTAAAAAATCTTTTATCAAAACAATTGTGAAATGGACAAGATATCACAATCTAGTGTCAAGTTGAAAAAAAGCAATGACTTTTCAGGCTAAAGCTTATAAACTGGGGGATGTGGTGGTGGTGATGGGGGAGTAATTAATCCAAAATACAGAATAATGGCAAACACTGCAGTACTTCTTGTGCACTTTCTGTGCAATGGATAAGCATTACCATTATTATTGTTATTATTATTTCCTATACCATCTGCAACTTGATGCAATGTCACTCAATAGGCTTTTGAATATCTCAAGAGACATTGAATGTTTTAGGATTCAAGATTTCTGGAAGAATTTGTGAAATCCTTCAAGGAGATCTGAAAAAAAGTGATTGAGAAAAACATGCAGGATTATGTACATCTGATAATTACTACAACTAAATTGAGCTATTAAAATACTTTAGTTAAAGAAAAATACTTTGAAGATGCTTCACAGATCATAGGAAAGTCTTCTTTATTATGTAGAGGAGGGAGAAAGGAAAATTTCATCTTCTGCATAATATTTCCATGTGGGAACTTTCTTCTTTCCAGAATGGGTATATAATTTTGGTTAACAATATTTTTCAAAAATAACAATTTGGCTTAAATTTTATTAAACTGTATGGTGTCTTCCCCTCACACTATAGTCATGACAGCTATCACAAATATTTGTACTTTCCAAACCACAATATAAATTTCAAATTTTATTAATGGGCAGATTTCCTGCCAATGATGCTATTTTTCCATAACAAAGTAAAAACCTCAAGAAAGAACAGCGTACATACACAAAATCATCCAACCACTTCCCACCACTCTTATAGTGGAGAAGGAAAAAATGGAATGACCAAAGAATTGAGGAAAATCTACATGTTCACTTCTTCTGATGCCACATGTAATTTCAGTCAAAATTTAAAACACTAAAAACATTCAATTCTATATTCCAGTGTTTAATTTCTATCTATATATTAGCAAAAGCATCCCACTTATGGTCCTGCTGCCTAACTCCAAGATGATTACAGAGGATTCATGCTACTAAAGTTCTTGAAGGATGAGGTAAACTTACAAGGCTGCATCCCTGAGGTACCAATCAAAACCAAATTCCTTGTTACCATCTCCTCTTCTACTGTTTACCCTTCTCCTTTATCCACATTTGGGTGTTTTATTATGGCACAGGCATCAATTCTGCCAAAGAATTTTTATTTAAACTGTACACAGCAAAAGTTCAATTCCCAAACATACAAACTTTTTTTTATAAGACACAAAGCAGACCCCAAATAAGCAAAAGATGCCCAGATGCTTAGGTATCCTCCTAGCTGGATAAACATAACTGATTTTGTCCGTAGGGAGACAATACAATGAGGACTAAGGAACATGTAGGGGTGTCAGGTAATACACTACATAACAGCCATTTAGTGAGGATATCGAAAATAGGAGTACAGAGCTACAGATCCTGACAGAAAACAGGAAAAACATGGAATGAACAACTATTGATGTGATCTGTTACTGGATCAATTTACAGAATGTCTCAAGATTCATTAGTGTCCAAATGCCTCATGGAAAATATGCCAAAGATTAATTGGAAGGAACACAAGTAATCCTTATCTTTATAAAGAATTAAAACATTTAATTCACAGAAATAGTCACATACTTATTTTTTGATGTCATCTTCATTCCACTGAAGAGCTCTGTTTTGAGGTAAGGTAACATAATACAAAACATGATTTCTGATGATGCTGTTGTGAGCAGAACAATCTTGTTTTGATTAATTATTCAGTTTGGTAAAATTACAGTTTGTTTAAAGGAGCATAAGCAATCTTTCAGAATGCTTCACTAGCTTCTTTATGCATAAGAATAATTCATTCCAGGTGTAAATTTACTTAATTAAGAAGCAGTATCCCATCTTTCTCCATGTGAGTGAATAAATTTAAACCCACAAAATGAATTAAACAAATCAAAAAGGGGCATTATAGTCCTGAGCTCTGAAACAGATTATGCAAGTACAAAACAAACAAAAAACCCCAACAAACAAACCAAGAGTGGAGGCAGGGGGAATATCCCACACAGAAATCCTTTTCACCACCTGAACTAGTAGAGAGAAACAGTAATTTAGATACTTTATATAATTTGTTCTGCGTTATTAATCATCAGTATTTCTTTGCTTTCCATGGTGTTCATATTTGTTGCATTTTTCTTCTAGCACTGTCACAGGGCCCTTTCTTCTTTTTCTGAACTCCTGAGAAGTCCTTGAGGACTGAAATGGGACAGTGTCCATACAGACAGCTCAGCAGGACCCTGACATCATGGCGGATGTATTTTAAAAAAAAAAAATTCAAGAATAAAACATATTTACAAATAATTTGTGATACATTGCAGTTTGTTTTTTGTTTAATTCCAGCAACTGAGGAACTTTCTACAGTTAAAGTGAGAAGCAAACCATACAAACTCAAAATACACAGTATAGTGCTTTTTTATTCTCTATGAGTTTAAGATAGAACCTATTAATCACTTTAGACAGTACTGTTGGGATAATATGCTAATTATATCTGTGATATTGCTTATTAGATTTTATTTTTAATGTTACAAGATTTAAAAATGTTTATCAATATAGCCTTTGCTAATAAATCTGTAGATAAAGCTAGCAGTGAACGAATCAAGAAACTGAAATTAGTCTTCCATGAATATACTCTTTCTATCACACTCCCCTAATGTTATATCTCAGTCATTAACAAATATGCACCTAGAAGGATTTGCAAAAGGATTATGCAAATTATTATGGCCTACTTAACACTTGATTTACTTTGTCACTGTTATACTCCCTGTATGACAACCCTATGCACCTCAACAAAGACAACTGGAAAACAAAAGAAATAAGAAAAAGCTGTTACAAGAAGACATTCCAAAAAAGAGAATAGACAAGATTGACTTCCATTGCTCGTGTAAAAATACTTTGCAGCTGCTTTAGGCAGATTTAAGGTAAACTAATATTCCACAACTACAGCTCAGAATACACTCTTTTCAGGTCATTTCCTTCTCTCTCCATGCAGAAAAATATGTTCCCAAAATAGTACTTAAAGCACAAAATGTAAGGATAAATTGAAATTTTCACTCATGAGCTCAGGATTAGATATGTTGCTGTTAATGAAGAATGCAAGGTATATTCCACAAAACCCAAACATGTACTCTTTGACCACAGAATGAATTGTTTATTATTATATACATAAACTGCTGTTTAATTTATAAACCATACAGTGGATTTTTAAAATAATTACCTGTCATTCTACTGTTCTAGCCTCCCTAACTTATTTCTAACTTGTCTTCATCTGAAGATTCTCTGAACATATTTCATAATCAAATTTTTTTGTGGGTTTTTTTATTAGTCCCAGTGAAGAGGCAAAAAATCCCAGTACAAAATCTAATTTAATATTAAATTATGTTTGAAGATTAAATATCATTAACAACTGACAATAATATATATAAAGGGAATGCTGACATATCCCTAAATCTGATCATTCATATACAAACTCAGAGATTAAACACAAGCTTTGCAGAAACAGAGTCACTGTAACTTTATTTCTCATCTATTTTGATGCATTGAACTTGCTGTTTTAGGTCAGTAATTGATTTTTTAAAAAAATTTACTCTTGACCCTACTTTGTCAGAAAGAATGAAACAAAGCCAGAAAGAAATTTCAAACCCCAATTAAGCAATCACAATCAATTACAATGTCTTGAAGTTACTTCCCTAACTTCAAGGCACAATGAACTGTCTCTGAAAAACCTCCTTTTTCCCAACTGCTTGGGATTCAGTAGCAACAGGAATAAATTGTTGCTTGGCAGTGGAAATACTATCTGGGATTTTTAACCCTTCCACCTACTCCTACTCAGCTTTTGACTATTTTCAAGATTATAGTGAAACACAGCCTTTCCTTATACTGCACAAGAACCCAACTCCTAGAAGGTTTTTACAAGAACCTAGGGCTATCAGGGAATAAATTTCAATATAATATCACCTTAGAGATGGATTAGCAATAGCTGGACATAAGAAAAGCGATTTTCCATGACAGCGAATAGCAAGTAATTAGAAATACACTGGGCTCATGCAAATTTTCATGAGACACAGAGTAATTCAGAGCCAAATAACATCAGGCTGGATTCAAACAGTGCAAATATAACCAATAGATCTGATGTTGCCCCACTACTCAGCATCAATATTCAGTGGCAATCTCTGGGGATGATTGCTTTCAACACATGAACTTTGACCTCAAAGAGCAGAGATAAAAGATTTCATGTAAGGCAGGAATAGGTATTGTAAATCTAGTAATATTGTAAAATAAACTCAGTTTGTAGAGCATTAATGTAAATCTGTGGCCTTTCAGAGCCTAGAAGTCACCAGAAGTTTCATTTAATATATTCAGACAAAATCTAAAGAGGAGTAAGCAATAAAACCTATAATTACCAGCCATAAATAAAGCAGAAAAAGCATGATGAAGTGTCCAAACAAAATAATAATCACATGTGTGTGCTGCAATGGGAGGAAATAGGGCAGTAAAATGAATAACCAGGCTTCAAGCCACAAAGTCAGAGATTCCCTGATGCAACAAAGGTTTAAGGACACTTTGCTGATTTACTTTGTGACAGGCTGACATTCTTGTAAGCATAATGCTCTAAAGCTCATTTCAGCAGTTTTAAGCAGCACGGCACTTTTTCCTGATTTATGACTGGTTTATGGTAGTTGGAAATGGACACAGTCATTGTGGCCATAGTTCCAAATGGAGTTAAGTGATGTCCTTGATGCAGACCCAGTGTCAAAAATGAAAACTATGAAAAAATGAAAATGATTAAATACACCTGGATAATTTAGCCCAGTGGTAAAAAGGGCAGAGGGAAAAGATGATCTGCACTGCAAGCAAAGATTACACTGTTCGGAGAAGTAAATTCCACACTGGTGCTACATAATGGCCAAGCCTTCAGAGGTCAGCAGTCAGAGCCACTGTAAGGTTGGCTCATAGAAATTATTACAGCAAGTGCATTACATTCAAGTTGTGCATACCTTCCGTTTGTTTATTTTCTTTAATCACACTAAGTTTTCATTTACTCCCTCAACTGCTCCAGAAAAGAACAATTAAATCAGGACACAAACAATACACTCCACAGATTAGGCTTCCAACTCCAGAGCAGACAACTATTTAAAATTTCTCTATGAAAATAACAGCTTTGGAAGAGACTTTATGAAAAGAGATCTTATGGAAGAGACCAAGCAAGTTAAGAAAAAAAACCCCAAACATTTCTGTTTAGTTCACTTACTTGTATTAACCTCAGGAATTTACTAAAATTTATTGAATAAACTTACATGGAACTAAGACTTGGCAGGTCTGTCTGTGAAAGTTACTCAGTATCAGCCAGAGAACTCATTTAAACCAAGAGGATTAGAATATGATAGGAGTCACAGTTAAAGTACCATTAAAAGAACTACTAGTAGTTTAATCTGTTACCTGCAAACTTCTTCAAGTAATTTCTTCAGATTCAAAACATTCTCAGTATGAACACAAGTATGAGAGATGGGGAAATATTTCAATCAGAAAAAAAAATCATGATCTCCACATGAAAGCTGTGAAAGTTGAGAAGTGTGCAACTGCCTGAAATGACTTAAGGGATAACTGTCATGGGAATTAATACAGTTTGAATGTTTAAAAATTACAACAGATTCCTTTACATTTTGAAGGCTGTCTGATTCCTGCTGTGAAAGCTTAATGTCTCTCCATTTGATGGAGAGTTGTGGCTGTTTTCAGTGTACAGTTGACTGAAAGTGCTTGTTTAATGGATTGGAATGGTCAACAAGTGTCAAAGATATAAGCACAAAAGGTTAAGTTAGATGTAAAGTATTCCCTTTTCTGTTGATATTCCGTAAGCTATCCCTCAGAAAGAACGGTGAAGGGCAACTGGATGAGAACTTTTAAATACACAATCTACTGAAAATAGTAACAAAGTAAAATACAATGGGGGGGAAAAAAGAAGTCCCAGCACATCCTAGCAGAAAAAGACAGAGGTTGCAGCTGGAGATCACTGCACAGAGTACATGCAGCAGCCCACTTGGGCCTATAAGAAAAATTTTTAAGTTTTAGGGAGTAAAACAAAATCTAAGATGGCTTAAACTACAGCATATAGGGCATTTTGCAAGCTTTCTTGTACAGCTACTGCTAAGCTTCAAGATTCACAAGACCAGATAAAGGTGCTTGCTTGACTAGTACCCTTCAATGACTTGCAAACAAACGTTTCCAACACAACTCTAAATTGAAGCAGCTAGAAAACAGCTATTTAAATATGTAAAATACTAAATATAGCAGGATTCTATGAAATACCAAATAAGAAAAGCACACAAATGGCTTTCTCACACCCCTATTTTTTCCTAGAATCTGTTTACCTTCAACACTTACACTTCTAAGTGATTTATCTACTACACCCTTTAAACCATAAGCTCCTGGGAGGATGGGGCAGTATTTAGTAACATCAGGATTCTGTTTTATGAATAAACAAATACTGATTTAGAGTATATTTATCGAAAAACAGATTCAAGAATTCTGGGTGAATTGATAGAACTACCTGCACTCTCTAATAAAGTAATTTTAAAACAAATAAATGTTCTGCAAATTCTACCAAGCAACCATTCAATATGGTGGACCCTCAGTCCAGATAATGCTCTGTGTGTGCATTTTGTGTGTGCAATATAAAATATAAACCAAAGTACAGCTTTCAGCTACTCCAGTGCCTACAGTGGAGACAGACAGTCTTCAGCATCAATTACTTGGCTGTACACAGCCTGTCACCTTGGGGCACTCACCAAAAGAGAGACAGCTTAGCAGCTTTATTACTGGAAGAGGAACTCAGGTATTCTGCTGACATACACTCTTCGATGTTCTTTGAAGATAAAAAACCTTAAACATCGTTTTCCTTTTAACAATTCATGACCATACAACTACAGAAGTCAAACGCCCTCCACACAGACCCAATATGAAACAAGCAAAATCAAGCTTCTCTTGTCCCTCTTTCTTAAACTGGGGACTTCCTACGTCAAGTATTACTTCACTAGAGAATTTACCAGGTCATCATCAGCTGTGCTTGAACCAGAATGAACAAGTTACTTAGAATATAGAGTAACAATAAAATGAATTTAATAGGGCAAACTTTTGAAGCCAGCCTTGGCAGGAATATAATTTTCCTTTACAGTCCAAGATTAATAGCTAAGAAATAAAATTACAAAGATAGGAGCTTGTTTGCCTTCCAATTTTAAGACTTTTAATGGGAGAATTTTAGAAAGAAAGAGGAAAAACAAAAGAAAACCTAAAGGTGAAAATCTGTCTTGGCGAAGTCTGAAGTAGGGGGTATTTTTATTTTAGAGCTTGTGATATAAACAAACCAAAGAAAAACAATGAGACCAATGATTCTGCATGCTCAATAACAGAGCCAAAACATGGATCATATATTCACAGGATGAAACAAATAAAATCCAAACCTCAGGTCTGATTTTTACTGCTTGAATTAGAAGAAAAGAGCCTCAACCAAACTCAGGCACTACATATGAATTTAAACTCAAATTTTGACAAACATGAGAAGAGAGGAGCAGGGAGGATGGCTGCTTAGATGAAATGAGCCTAAAGAGAAATGTGGTTTTTTTGTGAAATTTCCTTTTATGTACATTATCATCACACAAAATACTGGGATGTTCATATCTGGCTTCAAAGCAAGTTTATATCTATTCTGGCAATCACTTCTATCAATTGTCTCAATTGTTTATATATTTAACAGAAAACTAGAACATGGGAATCATTGTTACTGAGACAATATTGAGAGGGGAAGAAAGAAAGGGAGAGAAAATGTGTGAGAGGAACAGGCAAACGCCAGAGAGAGAGGTCCAGGAAAAGAGTGTGAGGATGAGAGAGAGACAGAGAGGATGAGAAGAAGTGAAAGGGAGAAAGTGCAGACAAGGGAAAGGGCACGTGAGAACACACAGGAGCATGTGTGGGATGGTGAAAGCGAGGGGGGGGACAGGAGGAAAGGGGACAACGGGGGCAATAGAGGGGGAGGAGAGGAAGAGCAAGACAAGGTGAGATAAAAAGCACTTGAGAGAGAGTAAGTTGCTTCGATAAAATCAAATTAAAAGTTTGTGTGGTAGAGCCAGATATGAACCATGCATCTTCTTTATCCAAATTCTGTACCCAAATTATTTTCTCCGTGGCGCACAGCTGAACAATGAAATGAGTCATGTGACCCTGATGGACTCATACCCAGGACTTACTGAGCTTCACACATCCCATATTTTCTTCACTTCAGCACAGTTTAAATCCAGCCCTTTTGTTTTATTAATTTCAATATAGTTCAATCCCTTATATTTGTATTTTATTAAATCCATAATATTATGTTTTATTTCACGTTATGTTTTATTTTGTTTTTCAGTTCAGTACACTTTCTAATCAATTCCCTTACATGCTTTATTCAATTCATTAAAATGTATATATTATGCCATGTTTTATTTATTTCAGTAAGAGGTATATCAATTTTGCTGTATGTTACATTAAGCCCTCAGCATGTCGTATCCATTTCTTCATCTGCTACATCCATTTTGTCATGTGTTCCAGCACACATCAGTATCTGTTTGAAACAGTTTTACATCCTGATTCTAATTTTTTGAGAGCATTTGTGTGGTATTAATGTGATTTGTTTTTCATCTCCTGCTCCTGCATGAATGTTTTTTAAGATAGCTCACACTTAAAGAGCAGCGATCTAAAATATGATGTGGTGCTGTTAATAAGCATGAACATATATAATTTTGTCTTCAGTTTTATAAAGAATCTCTCCTAGAAGACACCATGGTGTGCTGTTGAATTCATTTGAATTGTGTTTGAATTTCTAAATGTCATCTTCAGTGGGAGTTAAGAATATAATGTTTCTTTGAAAACTAAGAAACTAGAATAGTCTCCTAAATATTATCTTTCACATTCATATTTTCTACGCTATTTAATGATTTTAAGGAATATCAACTGGAATTGCATTTTATAAGGAAAGAAAACTGCAAACTCCAAGCACTTAAAGAACGTAACTCTTCACTAAGAGAACATAATCTTTGAAAATCAGGATGAATGATTTTGAAATAGGTCTATGTTTTTCAGCCTATAGACTTAATACTAGTGAAATGTAGATTCCTTCCCTTTTTCTACATTTGTTTCATTTGAAGACGGATACAGCCATACTTGAGGGATTTTTTGCACACATAAGAAGGAGAAAATTTAGATCTAAACTTCTTTATATTAAAAGCATTCGAGATTTTAAGAATAGTTTGCCTCAGAAAACAAGGTATAAGAAACTATTAACTATCAATATATTAGTAAAAGCAACGTTGATAATAATGAAAATCAGAATAAAATCAAAATTAATTTGCCATTTAAGCAGTAGAATAACTATGCTATGCCCCTGGATTTGGGAATGAAGAGATCAACTGCAAGACCATCAAAATCTTATAGCAGATTTTTTTTTCATATGCATTTGCATAAATATGAAACACTTGCATATATTACCTCTAACCAGTGGTAAAATACTCTTTGCTATATATCCATCTGGCTTGTCATTTATTATCCTGAACAATGCCATGAAGTGGACTCCATGCTGCACTCTATTCCAAACTGCAATTTTCCATGTCTAGCACATGCTGGTTCCTTCCTCCTGGGAACTGAGTGCCCTGCTCATCAAAATGGAGCAAGTTATCAATTTTGGCATAGCCTGTCCTCTTTTCTCTTTTTAATTTAGGATATAATTTGAAAAGTTTCCTTTAATTACTCATCCCAGATAGGTTGGTGGAATGTGATATATGCTGCCCTGAGGACAGAGATCATTCAATGTGCTAGAAACTGCAGGAGGAAGGCCCTCTGCTCCATCACTACACCAAGAGAGGCTCCCATGCCCAGGCTGCTCAACATCTGACAAGCCACACTCCTGCAGAGCCCCACACACCCCTGGGTGCCACCGTGCAGAAAGCACATTCCCCTTCAGAGCTGCTGACCTGGACCAGGCAGAGAATTCTCACCCTCCCAACAAGGAGGGGATGACTTGAGTCTCTTACCTCTCCTTAGTGGGTGCTGCACCTTTTCTTCCCTGCTTTGGAGAACTAATGGCTGATCTAGCTGTCAAGGGTAATGGAGAAAAGGCAAGTCCTTAAGGAATATATATGGAGTTTCAATTTCCATTCCAAATTAATTCTGTGGAAGTTTATAAGACAGTATCATTATATTAGAAGCAGACAAAATTCCAATAGTTGTCGTTTCAGGATTGTTGGACAATGTTTCTGATGTTGAAGCAAACAATTTTATGGATATTAAACTATGAGATAACTTTTATACACATGCAAAGACTCAGCATGAGGACCAGGTACTACAAAAATCTGGCTTGGGCTTTTGCTTCAGAGTTTAAATAATTCTCAGGTCTTGTGCTGGCATGATTTTCACAGAAATAAACATTTTCTATTTAATACAAGTAACATAACACTGCCTAAGTTTTCATATTTCTGAAACGTGGAGAGGTGAGGAAACAGAACTTCATTATTTTTACAACAGTCACATAAAAGCACCCTAAATAATACCTGATACCCCACCTCTTTGATCTAATAATATGAAAAAACATCAATCAACATACTTTTCAGCAACAGATTTACATGTTTAACATGTCTGAAAGTGTGTGCATACAAAAGTATCATACAGAACGTAGACTGGCTTATACCATTGGAAATTTTGGAATTAATGAATCTAATTTTATTTTTTTTTTAAATGTACATGGGCTTGCATAAACATATAATTTGCATTCTCTGATTCTGTGCATCAGTTTTCAAATCAGGGCAAGAACTTTTACATCTGACATCCAAAACACTTAAGCATAATTTATAATGGAAATGTTGACACCAAGCTAACTGTGGTGACAAGAACAATGCTCACAGAAAACCAAAAGCAAAGCTTCCTCAAAATATATCATGAAGTTCAAAACTCTGATTAAAAGCATATGAACCTGAAATAATTATATTGATGACCATACTCTGTAAACTCAAACAATCCAGAAAGCAAGATTCTGAGATTCAGGATTTCTTAAAGTTTTCTTTGGAAAACTTAAATTCCATAGGCTGGCTAGCCTGACAGCTTTTATTTGCATTTTCCAAACCTATATGCCCTTTTTATAGCATGCATTGTGGCTATTGGTATGCATGGACACATTCTAATATTGTCCCCCACAAAAGCCATCGTTCTGGCAAAAGGAGACAGGAAAATCTAACACTCTCCTACCATGACCAAGATGGTAAGAGCTGCTGCAGTTGCCAAATACAATACACAAAACATTTAATTTATAATAGTTAGAACTTGGCCCTTGACCAAGTCCAAAGAACTATGTCTTATTTCACTTGCTCTTGAATATGTCTCTTTCAGAGATAAATGACTGTGCTGTTTGCCAGTTCTCTCCTCTGTTTGGCGTTTTGTTTAGCTCTGCTTGTGACAAGCCAAGAGTTGATGCATCTGCTCGAATGTGTAATATACATCTTTGGTCAACTTAGCTTTTTTCCTTGACAATATTATGTCAAACAATCACATCACAACTGGCTCTGATCTCTTTGTTGTTAGCTAATAAATTAAAGAGTATTTATTATCTGCAATCCTTTTTTCCCTTTTAATGGTGACACATTTGTGGTGAATTACAGGGCAGCTTTATAAACTAGGCTGTGGGCCAGTATCAGCCCCTGCGTTCATGTGAATGTTCCCTCTCCCACTTGGCCTCCCAGCCTGGTGGTAAATCAAGGCAGCTGTCACAGCACACTAAGTTAGTGTGCGTCATTGGGGAGAGCAGGAAGCGTTGGGGGTATAATTCTGTCCATCAAACTAATATGTTATATCAGTAGCTTTGTAATCTTCTGCTATAAGTTATGGGAAGTGACACCTAAGAATTCACTTTGAAAGCAATGTGTTGCTCAGACTTTAAGCCAAAACAGACCCAATCTGCAGCAAGAGTTCCTCTGTTTATACGAGCGGATTTGTGGCAGCCCGCCGCCCCATCGCTATCAATGCAGCAGTATTTTACACATTCCACTGCAAGCCTCTTTCTGTTTACAGTTTTTGCAGCAGAATTTGTAAACTTTTAAAACATGATTTCTTCCCTTCTCCTTCTTTACCCTTGCTTTAACCTCCAGTAGCAGGATAGATAAATATACTCCTTGAATGTTATCATGACAAAGTGAACTCCTGACAGATAGGAATGAATGGGAGACCTATTTCCCTTGTCCATACCCCCTTCAACCTTTGCCTTGACAAATGTGGGAAATAGCTGCATAGGACAGGAGAAGAATACACACAGCACCAGGATAGGAATGTCAGCTTTTCTTGTTAAATGTTCACATGATACTGAAAGAAATGAGTGAAGATAACCTTAAATAGGAAACGTGTTTTCTAAACAGCTTCACAGAGATCCAATTCACACTGTATCGCCCCTAAAAGCATGGCTTATTTTCACTGACTATTTTTAATGCTTTTGAAGACCAACAAAGGAGGAACTTGGACTCAGTTAAGTGTTTTTGTGAGGTGTGATTTGATCTGAAAGAAGTCTATGGGACATCTTCAAAGAGTCAAAAGCAGACAAACATGTCCCACAACCCTAACACACTAAAATCAAAGATGTATGCTGAAGACATTAAATATCTGTGCAAGTTCCTTGCCAAACTATTTCAAAAAGAAATTAGAATTAAACCCACGCAATTTTGCTTTGATAATCTTTGTAATCAATAGTAAATGTAAAAAAAAAAATTAGAAAACAGCACCTTCAATCCTTAAATCTAAATCCAGAGGCTGTTATAATGTAGAAAACACTACTTGGGACACTCTAACTTCATTTAGTCTTAAAACAAAAGAAATATTGTCTCATCAGACTTTGATCCAGCTTTCCATTGATGAATGCAATTTACAGTAGATTTCTAAAACATGTTCAAGACAGCTAGAGATACTTCAGATTCCACTAATCTGTGCAATATACTAATGCTGTTTTAACTTTCATTTCAATGTCAGCTTGAAAATTACATATGATACTTCACAGGATCACATGGCATACCACATTGCTTCAAACCTTAAGAAATCCTGTGTTTAGTAGCATCAGGTCTTGTTCATATGCCTTAAAAATTTGAAAATATATATGTCAGATTTGGTCAAACATTAATAAAATGAAATATTTTATCTTGAAACTAATCTACTTAGAAATCACTTGTCTTTCATCTATTCATCCCAGCTAATTAAAGCAGCACTGATTTGGGGTCTTTCATCTTTAATAACATTTCAAAAATGTATTTCAAAATTTTGTTCTGATCTGAACAAAACTGTCTAGTTTTAAAAGAAAGTATAATTAAATCCACAGTTGATAAGATTTAAAATAAAAAAGTTTCATTATTACTTGAGATGTGAGAAACTGTAATTAACATGTTTGCACCAATCATCAGGCCATACATCTGTGCAGTTGATGGTAGGACAGTAGGGTTTTCCAGAGCTTTGCTTTTCATGTGGGATTTACTCACTTGGCCCTGGTCTTGTACTCTTGCCTGCTGCACTCCCATCTCACTCTCTTATTAAGGTAAAAATCTCTCTCTCAGTGCACAACCTCACTGTGCCAAAAAAAAAAAAAATTAATTCACTATTTAGCTGTGACTGGAGGGGGAAAGACAGAGCTTCGTAAAGATTCCAGGGCTAGACTGCAACAAAATCTCCATTATGTGGAGGGCTTCTGCATCAGTGACTATTTGGCTGGAAATCCTGTGCCCATGGTGCCTTTCACCACACCTCCTCTTTCCACAGCCCATCCAATACATGTCCAAGCCAGCAATAAGACACCATTTAATAGGTCTTGTACCCTGCTACAAAGCTTTCAGATATTCCCCACCACGTGGTTATTTTCATTTGGGAAATGGACCTGTAGCTACAGTACATTGGCCATATCCAACCATTCCCTCAATAAAGTATCCAGTGATTTAATAAAGCCTGAAGAAACAAGGTCTCATAGTGCATGGGTTTTCTGCAGAAACAGCCAAAAATTTAGTAGTTTTAGCCCCTCTCTTAGGAAAAAATCTCTCATAAAGGCATTCTACAAATACCTCTGCTTAAGATAGATCACGAAAGCCCAGATCCTGGAAATAACAGGCATTAAGATTGAGCAAAAAATCTCTCTGATCTCTTTACTGATCAGGAATTCCCTAAAAAGAGAAAACCAATGGTTACAGCTTGGAAACCAGACCCTTTTACCCTTTACACAAGTTCAGCCTTCTCTGAACAAACCTTCTTGCAGCTGCTAAGGACTAATCATCAGGTAAAGTTATTTGACAAATGACGGTAAAAAACTGAATCAAGCATTTATGGCATTTTTCACAGTCAAAGGTATTTTTCCCCACCTGTGACTGCTGACTAAGGTGTTTGTTCCAAACACCTCAAATACAGCCCTACCAGTCTCACCATTAGCACATTCATTGTTCCCCACTGCTGGATAATAACTGTATTTCTCAAGTCACCTAGAAATATTGCAGCAGTTGCACCAGGTTGGCCACCTGAGATTTGGCAACGAAATAACTCGCTCCTGTTTCCATGAGTACCCATGTAAAGCCATATAAAAATTCATCCAGAGTTCAAAGTATATCAGAGAGACAGTGTCAGTACACAAAGCTAACATTTGGACTGAACCATCCATCACCAGCTAAGCACTCAGTAAACCAAGTAAAGCTCATTTTAAATAGACAGGGCAGAGTCCTGTGACTTCCCCACTACCTGACCTCCCTAAAACCAAATATTACTGTATTTATCTGAAAGATGTTGCCTTTTTTCTTCCTCTGCATACAATTTGAGTAAATTTTTTTAAACAACACAGGAGAGCTGAACAGCCAATTTTTACTGAAAATGAGCACAAAAGGGATAGCTTATCTACTAGCCTCTTTTGGAATTCTGTGCCTTCACTTCTATTCAGCCTTTGGGATATTAAAAAAACCAGCACCAAAAAAAGAGACAGTATTTGCCAATTAATTAAACATATCAAAGAAGTGCAACAGTATGTCTGACACCAACATGCACAAAATCTGATCCAGCATTTTAGAAATAAAATGTTAATATGGTTCCAGCTGATGCAGACTCCAAAAACGTGTTCCTTGAACAAGTCCTTTGACTATGCAGACTTGGTTGCACATGTTATACTTGAGAGGATTTTCCAAGTTTTTATATTAAATAAGTCTTAGAATTCTGAAGTATAAGGGTACAACACAGTAACCTTTATCCTAGAAAATATTGCTAAGTTCAGTTACTTATAAGACACTTGGCTTCTCTAACTTAGTGACTATTACTATTTCTTATCCTTTGTTAAGAAAGAAGAGGAATAAAAAACCTCAAAATAATAGAATATCTACTTATATATTTTACCAGCTATACAGGACTACTATCTGGTTTCGAGACAGATGCAAGAATGTCAATTAAAGACTAACTTCAAGGCATCTCAAATGCATCTTCCCAGAGAAACTTTTTTTTCCTTTCAATAGAAGCAAAAAATTACCACCTGAGCCAAATTTTAATTACATTCTGGATAATTAGTTAACAATGGCGGTTCCTCAAGCTATTATATATCTCTAATAAATCTAAAGTCAATGACAGTTATGTAAGATATTGTAAAACAAACATTTGGTGAAAAATATTATACTAAGTGATTTAAAAAGAAAAGCTCACAAAAATATGTTTTTATTTTATATCCTTCTTTAACAGCTCTTCCACAGTGACACTAATTTAAAGTCATAAGTGAAAATTTCTTCAGCAGTTTTGACGCTTTAATTAGATACCAGAATTTATACTACAAATTCATGATAAGAGATGGCAATGTACAGCACCACCAGCGAAAAGTTTTCCAAACCTATTTTATTACAATTTTCCCATTCTAATTGAGGTTTGTTTTGGTGTTTTATTTTCCTACTCTTCACCACGCTGAATAAATAGTGCACTTATTCTACATTGATTGGGATTACTCTCTCTTTAGCCATATGCATAGGCATTTAGTGATTTTCTTTTCCAAATCAATTAGAAGCTCTGCTGGGTTCAGTGTCTGGTTTTTCTCTATTTTAGCTTAGAAAAAAATATTCAAAGTTATTTCTCTGTTGCAAATGACTGTCTTTTTCTCATTTAAACCCATCTTGTTTCAATCTTATACACTCTTTGGGACTGTAATACAAATGACAACCTCCTTCCCTTAATATAAACAGAAAGTATTAGAAAGAACAAACATCAGCTGAGCTAATCCTTCGCTCTGCAGCTCTTTGATAACACAGTGATCCCACACTAGCTTTTCTTATTTGTAAAAACCTGTATCAGGCACAACAGGACTAACACTGCATCCTGGATCACAGCTCCTCAGTGAGTTTTGGGATCTTGAGCACTTCTGCTCCATCCTTACGTGCAATTTTCAGCCCTAGCAAAGCAAAACCTGGTTCCACTCCAGCCAGACAGACAACAGGCTCGCAAGATGGTTTGTTTGAAAAAGCACTCCCCAGTAAGTGTGAGATGAAGACTGTTCAAATACCATTCAGTTTTGGAGATGCAGGCTATTTTCTTCCACGTATTTCCAAATCTCACCACCAAAAGGAACGGCATATGAATATAAACAGGGCTACAGGTTGCACTTGTAAACAGTGTTTCTCTGGAAGTGTTTAATTAAGGCACTCCCATTTTTTAGGTTTTTGAATCTTTACTGCTGTTTTAAATGGGACATAAGCAGTCATGACCTTTTGTGTCTCATGTCAGAAAAATGAAAAGGCCCAGCAATAACTGGAGTTTACATTGGCTTCATTTTCCAGCCCACAGTTAAATACACACTATATCCAGCGCACCATACATTCTTGAAGGCTTAAGATGCAATGCAAGCCCTTCTTGTGTGAAGAAAACAGATAACAGCTGGAAAATTGTGGAGCAGTTCCAACAGGGACTTCTGCTTCCTCATAGAGTCCTGCTCAATGAATTACAATTATAATATCTTCATGGTTGTCAAACAACCACTTGCTTTAAAAACACCAGCTGTACTATGCTGCTCTTTCTTCTTTTCTTGTTGCAAGACTTATCAAACAACTAAAATATTTTATATTCTTCAGTGAAAGGCTGGCCTGGAAACTTTGAAGAAGATTAGAAGAAAACAAAACAAGTCAACTTGTAGTTCCTCTATATACAATAGTTAAATTATCTCATTCTGCTATGTTTAATGTTCAGCACCTGAATAAAATAGTCTATATTCAAGAGGATTTAAGTACCTATTTGATGTCTTTTGGGATTGCATGGATTTACCTACGCAAGCATATCATTGTCAAATCTATCAAAGATTTGATTACCATGACAGCTTTTCACATGCCAGCTATGTGCCAGTTTTCATAAACTTCTATAAAGAATGCTTTCCCCCCACCCCTGTTTAATATCTCCAGGGTACATAATCAAACAATAGAAGATCTAAATCCAAAAAAATAGCAGAAAGCTGAATAAAGCAATAACAATGACTTATTTTCTAGAAGTTCAATTCTATCTTATTAACAGCAAAAAAAATTGGAACTCTTTTCCTTTATACCTTCACCTGAAGTCCTAAGAGTAAAAATAATGGAATGTGCAAATTACTGGTTCATTGCAACTGAGATCCAGATTACAAGCACCAGTCTTTCCAGGTACTTGAAAGAAGACACACACTCTAGGAATAAAATTAAAATCTCTATGGAAAGCTCTCCACCAACACTATTATAGTCCTTTGAAAACAGAAACCTTGATCAGCTCATAAGGAATAGTATAATCCCTGGGTTTGGTCGACTCCAACTGCTTGTGAGAAAAAATCTTTAGCTATTGCCATACAAATTTGATCTGAAATCTAGTTTTTCTTCCACTAGCTCTGGATTTCTGCGCATTGCCTACAGCTGGCTAATTTGTTTCCTTGGAACCCTTTCAAAACTCACCCTGTGCACTGGGCTTCAGAACACACATTTTTCACAGGGAAAGCAAAGTATGTTTTAGTCATATAAAGGAACAAAATCTAAATAGGATGACAGTTTTGACTAATCCACATTTGTTTCTTCAAAGGTATTTCTTACATGTAGGTTTCTCAAAGTCAGCTTTAGATTGAATTTTTCTATGTTTCTCTATTTTGCCTTCAAATTCATTCTTGGATGCTTCCTTCTTGAGTTCCCATCCCACCTTTTTTTAGTACGTGTCTTTGTACTATTTCAGAAGGAAAGCAGGTGAGTAGCTTGAGAGTGACAGTTTATTTTCAGCATAGTCATATTGACAGCCATGGGACAGAGTGCTGGTGAAAACTGACAATGCTAAAACTTGCCAACAGATTTATACAAAGCATTAAAAAAATTCTATTTTCCTCACAGAGTTTAAAAAATTACTTTCTCTAGAAAAGACAAATTGTATTTTGGGAATTATTTATTAATCATTTGTGATTAAAGTCTGCTTCATCCCATGTCTCATCAAGCCAGGCAAGACCAAAAGGCTCTCTCCACTTGCTGTGCAAGGCTCAAATTAGCAGATCTTTTCTATGGAAACTTTCCATGAACATGTCCAGAGCCTTTCTGGGACTATTTTGAGACATTATTAATCCTTTCCAAGTAATTTCTATGAAAAGCATTTAAATTTTTCACATTTTCCACCTCCTTGGGGACAGTATTTTATGTAAGGAAGCTGTAGCTCAATAATTTCTCTAGTTTGTTATTTTTGAAACTCTGGGCTTTAATGTTTCTTCTAAACACCCTTTTAGTAATCAAATAGTTTACATAAAATAATCTATTCCAAACCTCTTCTTGCAACAAAGAAATCCCTCTCAGAGAATGAAAATAACCCACAGACAGTGTTTTCTCAGAACTAAAATACTGGAGTAACTTTTGGATGTGGGTAGCAACATGACTGCAGGCTCATCAGCTCTGCTGACTGTGAGAGTCTCCTGTCTCCGAGCAGGGCAGCACAACAGTAACTGCACAGCCCACTGGAACCCTCTCAAACCACAGGTGAGAGCTTTTACTTTCCCATTATAAATAATATAAGGGTGTCAAGTCTCAGCTGAGCAGAGAAGTGCTTTGTGGTCATTTGGAAACAGATACTGATGGGTGCGTGGCAAGCACTGATCTTCATTGGGGATTCAGCACCTACCAGGGTGAGAGCATTTTTGCATAGCCTGACGGTTCACAATCTGACAGTCTGTAGCTGAAGCAACACCTGAAGATGCTAAGCCTTCAAGCACTCAGGCCATGGAAGGTGAGAACAGTGTTTCTCTACGGTTAAAGAATCTGACAAAAAAGAGGGGAAATTTTGCATTCAGTTGTCCGTAACCCACAGAGTGATCACAGTGTAAGCTATTAAGGTTTAAAAAAAATGCCAGGTTTTATATTCCCTGTAATATCATTACACTATTTCCTATGATGCCATTGCATTTTTAATTTGAAATGCCCAGAGTGGTAAAATGATGCTTAAATTACAGTTGCAAGTTCTGCCTGTATCTCTTCCCATCCTATGTTAAATATCCACGTATTCTTCCTATGCTTGTTCACACTAGACTCACATTACATCTGTACTCCCAAATAGACCAAAGGAGAGCTTCTTCACATTAAACTCATGCTCAAAAATAACAGAAAAATCTCATAGAGCTCTAGTCACTTTGGACTACTTTCAAACAATAATAGACTCTTGTCCAAAAAGGGGCAGGGGAAGCACAAAAATAGAAAGGAGGGGGGCAGAGAATAGATTTAGATCTAAATTTTTTAAAGCTTCATCCCTTCTCACTGTAGCTTCTTTTGTTGCCTTCCATGCTTCTGTGAAAATTAAGCAATCAAATGCTCCATAACATTGGCACTGGATTCCCACAGAAGTCTCACTCTGACTTTCATTAAAGAGAATTACGCAAAAGTGTTGCACAGGCTCCCTTTTGAAGAAGCCTAATACTACCTTCTTGAATTAGGTTTTGTTAACCTATCATCAAAATTAAAGAAACAATCTCGGGCTAAAATTGAAAGAAAATATTATATTTTTCTTGTGTTACAATAATATTTTTAGAGTTTTCAATAGTGTCCTGGGTTGACT
>VZTZ01053032.1:0-15130 GCA_013400955.1 Drymodes brunneopygia
AGCCACCCATGGGTGCCATGGCTTCAGCCTGTCCATCTGTCCTGCCCCTCTCTGAGCCCTGCCTGGTGTTTGCTCTGCTTTCAACCACGCCCAGCGCAGGCCAGGATTCCTCATGCACATTCACTGCCCTGGGGCAGCTCCAGCAGGGCCGGCCTCAAACTGCCTGGGTTACTGGGGAGAGGGACAGATGGACACAGGGACAGAGGGACATGGGGACCCTGATGAGAGGGACAGAGGGACACAGGGTCACTGAGGAGAGGGACAGAGGGACACAGGGACAGGGTGACACAGGAACACAGGGTCACTGAGGAGAGGGACACAGGGATATAGGGACCCTGAGCAGAGGGACAGAGGGACACAGGGTCATTGAGGAGAGGGACATGGGGACAGATGGACACAGGGACAGAGGGACACAGGGACAGAGGGACACTGAGGAGAGGGACACAGGGACACAGGGACACAGGGCAGGCCTGAGCAGCAGAGGCAGAGCAGGGGGAGTTTTTGCTGGAGGTAAATGAGGCTGTAATGGGTGTTCTGGAAGGAAGTCAAGCCCCAGCCATTGTTCAAGGTTTGCTTATTGACTTTAACCTTCAAGGTAATTTTTTACCTTGGCATTGGGGGGAAGAATTAGCCAGAAAGTCAAGAGCACTTGAAAAAAGCTGCTAAAATTGCTTACACATCATCATTATTATTGTATGTACACACAGGGCATGGCCATAAATCCTCCTGCTGACTCAGGGCTAAACTGGGAATGTTTACTCAGGGAAGCAGCCCCCCTGTCCCCTTCCTTGAATGCAGCCTGGCTCTCTGCAACCCTCTGCACTCCCGTTGAATAAAAATACAGAATTAATGCCATGACTCCTATTGTCGAGGCCTATTGATTTCACTTGGCTTTATTCTCTTTAAACCTGAATTTCATTTTGCAGGAAGTGATGTCTGTGGAAGAGGAAACTACTTCTTGCTACTGCCTGTTGGATCCTTATGCCTGTCACATTCTCTTAAACAGCTTTGGAACTTATGCCCTAATTGGGGAACCCCTCTCTGACTGCGCCGTTCGACAGCTGAAAGTCGCCGTTTTTGGCTGCCTGTCTTGCAATTCTCTGGATTACAATCTGAGGGTTTATTGTGTGGATAACACCCCTTGTGCATTCCAGGTAAACGGCTCTGCTTTGCTCCTCTGGGCTTTGTTTATTTCCCCACCAAATGCTGGCATCCTTCTACTCCCTGGGCAGACCAAGCCTTACTCCAATGAGAACATTGCATTTTTTAAGCCACCGCTGCAGCATTAGAATAAATCCCTTCATTTCCCTGCAGTGGTGGATTTACACTGAGAGCTCTAGGGCAGCCAAACTCTCTTGTTGTTTTTTGCCACATTCTCAACCACCCAAACTCACCCAGCTCTGGTTTACAAAAATTCAATTATCCTGCATTTCCTCATAGAGAAAAACCCATCCCAACCCCCACGTGGCAACTGAGATGAGAATGGTTTTCCTGCACCGTGTTCCAGGACACAACAATGACATTCTCTGACTTTGGGCAACCTCAGAAGCTTTAACAAAATGCTGTTCTTTGGGGAACTGGAATGCACACAGTTGTGAGGTGAATTTTCCCCTCCTTTTGCTGCTGCACAGGAATGGAAACACGGCTCTGACTGAAGCTCACGCTGCTGCCTCTGTGCTTCTAATAAAAGCCCAGGCACCAAAAGGATTGTTAGAGGCTCACAATGGCTTTGTAATTATCCTCTTTATAACACTTAGACAATTAGTGGGTACCGGTGTCTTCCTGATGAGTCTGGAGGAAATGATCAGAAGAATAATTACCAGTTCTGTGCGCTCCCAGGAGTGAGAGTGAGGTGTTTGTAGATAGTGAGACAACCGTGCAGTTGTGGAGTGATGCAGTCCCGAAAAGCAAGTCAGTATTGGTGGGGAACATGGGGAATTACAGAGGTTTCTGGGAAAAATATCAGAGTTGGGGTTGCCAAGTTATGTTTGACACTTAATCCTGCACAATGCAGGTTTATATCAGAGACAAAACTCCCTTGTTTTTGGCTTTTTCCCTGTGTGAAAACTCCCAGTGCAGGTTTATGTCAGAGACAAAATTCCCTTGCTTTTGGCTTTTTCCCTGTGTGAAAACTCCCAGTGCAGGTTTATATTAGAGACAAAATTCCCTTGTTTTTTATTTTTTTCCTGTGTGAAAACTCCCCGTGCTCCTCCAGCAGCTGCCTTGGCCCTTTGTGAAGTTCTGAGTGTGCTGGGAAACTCCTGGCTCTCAAAAGTGAAGATACCCAAGGCCTTTGTGGTTTTGCCCAAAAGCTGCTGCTGTGGGAGGAGCCCCACGAGTGTCACTGAAAGCAGAGCAGCACTCACAGAACATTAAAAACATCCAATATGCTCGAGGAATTTTGAGAATTGAAGAAATAATCTGTTCCCTTTGTGGCTGGAAACCAAAAACTGAGGTCTCCCAATTCCTTCCTTCACATGAACCCAAGCAGCAGGGGTTAAACCAACCCAAATGCCTGGAAAAATTGGTTTATAACAGAAATCCATTAGTGCAGTTTCAGAGAGCTCGAGCATTGAGTTTTCAGAAGGTCACAATGATTCCAGGAGCTCCTCTAATGACAGCCTTGGTCCTGACGAGCACCAAACCCCTTCAATGGACACAGATTTATATAATTTATGTGGATTAAGAAAGGTGATTTGGAAGCACTGCTTGCCTGCTGATTTTTAAAGACTTCTGCAACCTTTCCTTCCTCACTGGTGTTTTTACTGCAGCAGCACAGGGATAAACATTGCTTAAGCACAGGCAGGGGTGACTTTTTTTTGGCCATTATGTTTTAAATTCACAGAATTACATGAAAATTTCTCTTGGAACAGAGCTCTGGAGGGCTGTAGTGCAAAGCCCTGCCCAGAGTCTGCCCTTCACACTGCTCCAGGTCTTGTCCAGTGATTCTCAAAGTGCCCCAGGGGTGGGAAATGGAAGTGAATGATTTCACCTGAAGTGTTTGAGGGCTCAGAAAAGCCCTGAGAGAAGTTTCTTATCAAAGCTGCTTTGAGTCCAGCTGGGCTGGGCTGCACTGGGGAGGTTGGAGTGGGGAGACAGCCAAAAATTCAGTGTCCAGTCATCACTATCTGTCCAGAAATGGAAATATAAATATCAAAGCCATCAGCTGCCCACGAGAGAAACTCCACTGCAGCATCCAGCACTGGATTTTCACTGGATTTGGGGTTTGTTCCTAATAATGAAAATATTCTCTCCTCCTCCTCTGCAGGAAGTGGTTTCGGATGAAAGGCTCCAAGGGGGGCAACTGCTGGAGGAACCTAAACTTTTGCATTTTAAAGGCAACACCTGCAACCTCCAGATCTCAGTGCTGGACGTCCCTCCCTTCCTGTGGAGAATCAAACCCTTCACTGCTTGTCAGGTACCTGAAATTCCACCTGCTTCCCTTTACTGGGGGGGCAGAGCCCAAATGAACCAAGGTTCCTTTTATTTAAAGAGCTTTAAACCTCCTGAGCATTTAACAAAAACATGTTGCCTTTGGATTGTGACAAACACAGATTTCGTTTATACAGAACACTGTAAATTTGTCATTTCACAGAAATGCTTTCCCTCATTTCAGTTGCCTCCAACAGAAGGCAAATATTCCTGTTCAAACTTAACCACTCCTCAAGATGTTTCTAATAGCTGTCATTCCAGTTTTGATATAACTATGGAAATATGGCTAAAAATGACATTTAAATGTAACCCAGAGTTCAAATCACAGCATGCAGAGACCAAGAATTAGAACTGAAGAGCAGCAAATTGGTTTTTCTGTTCTCCATTAATTAAAGAGGCTGTTGAAAACTGGAAAGGAAAAATCAAAACAAAAGAAGAATTTCCAAGGCTTTTGGTGACTGGAAATCCTAAGCAATGTGCTGGCACATGGAGTGGGCTGGTTTTCACATACAGCTCTCAATTAGAATGTACAACCTCCCTTCTCCCAGAAGCAGAGACACAATTATCCATCCTCCAGGATTTTGGCAAAAACCCTGTTTTCAGTGTGTTGCCACGTTCTCCCAAACATGAGGGTAATGGGCTCTGAAACTTATAAACACAGAGCCAGAGCCAGAGGAAGCCTCCCCTCGTGGGGATAATTTGGACTGCGACTTCAGAAATGAAAGAAATTAATCCTTTTCAGCTTCTTAGGGAGAAGAGCTTTTCAGTGTGTCGTTTGTTCTCCTCACTCACCTGCATTTTAAAAGCCAAACCAAGCAGGGTCAGGGTGCCCCAGTTTTCCAGCAGGGACCTGCCCATGTGTGCCCAAAAGAAAATCAAACCAGAGGAGTTTCCTCTTAATGCAACAAATTCACTTCTGCCCTCAGCAGATTATAGAGCTCCATACTTTGATTAATTTATTGTCTCTTAATCCCTTGTCCAAACATGAAGAATAAATGTCTGTGACAGACTGGAATGGCACTCGGAGTGCCATTTAGAGCCTGATCAGAGCAGGGGCTCAGGGCTGGGAAAAATCCTGTGCAAAATCTCTGCTGCCAGAATGGGCTGACCCAGGGCTGCCCTGACCCCAAGGAATATTTACATTTTATAGCTGAGTGTAATTGGGATGGCTTGGGCAGCTCAGAAACACAATCACTGCTCCTAAGAGGAGCTGCAGAACCTCCCCTGGCTCTGTGCTTCCCTCGCAGTGAAAAGTCTGGTGACAGCTCTGGTTTGGTTCCAGCCTCTTTATAGAGGAAAGGATCTATTTTTGCACGTGGAGTTTCTTCCAGTGTTCCCTGGGTTCCTCTCCTACGTCCCACCCTGTGAGAGCAGCTGCTGGTGCTGCCTGGCAGGAACAACTGAGCACAGCCTGTTCCAGGAATGTCTCTGGTCCAGCACCAAAACCTCCACGGGCAGCGTGGGGAGGGAAGATTTATGGAAATGATGTCTCAGACACGCTGCGATGCTGCTCCAAGGCCGGAGCAGAGGAATAAATCACACGGAGGAGCTGCTGGAAGGCAGCTGATGGCAGGTGGCACCAGGATTCCTCCAGACTCTGCTCAGAGCCTGTGTTTGTGCTGGCCTGGCACGAGCAGCTGCCCAGGGCTTGGCTCCCTTCCTGCCGGGGATCCCTGGAAGGTGTGGGTGGTGCAGGCAGAGGGATGGGCACAACACGGAGCTGAGCATGGCACGGGCTGGGCGGGCACCTCTGGGTGCTCAGAGCAGCTCTTTGCTCCCATCCTGCTCTCCTGGAGGACCCAGCTCTGCCTGGGGCCAGGAGATGATTTACAGCCCCTCTGTCTGCAAGGAGCTCAATTATAAATGCAGAATGGCACTGAAAGCATTTCTGGGATACTCCAAGCACTCATTGTTCCACTGCTGCTCTGCACTGTTTCACACAGCTCCTTTCAGCTGAGTGATTCTTCCACTCAGAGTGAAAGCAGAGATGATTACCCTGAAAAAAATCTAATTACAGTTACTCTGCTTCTAACATTTTGCTAATGTTTCCTTTATCGCTGTGGGCATCTTCCTGCTGCTGCTGCTGCCCCCAGCTCGGGGCCCAGCTTGGGGCTGGGGACAGGCAGGGACCTGGGGGGGAGCAGGGAAGGGTGGCAGGGCCAGGAGGGCTCCTGGTGGGAAGATCCTTTGGGATGGGGCAGGGAAGGGTGGCAGGGCCAGGGCAGCTCCTGGTGGGAAGTTCCTTTCCCTGGATTCTGTGCACAAGGTGATTCCAAGGAGGCACAGAGAGGAATCCTGATCCTGGCAAGGGGGAGGAAGTGAAGTGCATCTTTATGAAGTTTTAAGAGTCTCCCATCACTTGTGGCCCTGGATGAACCCTGAGCTCTCGGTCACTGCAACACCTCAGCGTTCATCACTGGAATCCTCATTTTTTGGCCTTTTGCTGCTTGGAGCTGCAGGGGACATCACTGAGCCGGCCCCAGCAGAGCAGGATGTGGGTGTGTCCCCTCTGGCCGTGTCCCTGCCCCTGACGCTGTCCCTGTCCCCCAGGAGGTGCCGTTCTCCCGCGTGTGGCGCGGCAGCCCCCGGCCCCTGCTCGGCGCCTTCTCCCTGGAGCGCTTCAGCCCCGCCACCACCCAGCTGTGCTGCAAGGTGTGCGTCCGGCAGCTGCAGGGCCACGAGCAGGTGCTGCACGTCCAGACCTCCATCCTCGAGGTAAAGCCCTCAGCACCCCCTGCTCTGTGGGGCGAGACCATCATGGGACACAGTCCTGGAGTGGGCTGGGGTGGGTTGGGTTGAGTTGGGTTGAGTTGCGTTGAGTTGAGTTGGGTTGAGTTGGGTTGAGTTGCGTTGAGTTGAGTTGGGTTGAGTTGGGTTGAGTTGCGTTGAGTTGAGTTGGGTTGAGTTGGGTTGAGTTGCGTTGAGTTGAGTTGGGTTGAGTTGGGTTGAGTTGGGTTGAGTTGGGTTGAGTTGGGTTGGGTTGGATTGGGTTGGAAGGACCTTAAAGCCCATCCAGTCCCACTCCCTGCCATGGGCAGCACCACTTTCCCCCATCCCAGGTTGCCCCAGTCCCCTCAGACCCTTCCAAGAATGGGGCACCACCTCTCTGGGCATCGGTTCCCACCCCATTTCTGTCCTTTCCCTGTGTAGTTTTTACTCAAAGCTGTACCCAGTCTTTAAAGCCTTGCAGGTCCCATTCCCAGCAGGAATCAAGGCACAGAGACTCTGCAGCACTAGCGATAATTTGTCAATAATTTTATCATTTATTGGTTGGGTTGGTAGTTGCATTTTCCAGCAAAAAGCTCTTGCAGAGAGCTGAGGGTTGGGGTCAGGGGTACAATCTGTGTCTCGTGGGGCCTGGGCCCTGCTCACGGCTGAAAGAAATCAAACCTACAGCTGAGCAAGCTGCTGCTCTGTCCCACAGCCATGAGAACTTCAGCAGCTGCATATTTTTAGATTATAGAGCATCCTTGTTGATTAATCCAGATTAATACTCCTGGATCAGAGCTCTACACCCATAAATGCTTTGAGCAGGGAGTGCAGCTGCAGTATTTTGACACAGGGGCATCAGACTTCTCTGACGAGATGGTGATGTGCAAAGTCCTTTATTCTCCAGCCAGAGACTGAGACTGCTCCAGATCACTCTGGGACTGCAGAGAGAGAGAGAGAGAGAGAGAGAGAGAGAGAGAGNTGGAACCCAACATGCAGCAGCTGAACCAGAGCAGCACAAACATCATCCTGTACAAAAACTCCTCAGAACTGGCCAAGTGTTTCCTGCTCCTTTATTGTTCCACCATAAAACCCCTGTGTCACTCTCTCTGTACCTCCAGCACATGTTGCTGCTGCCTCGTTCTCCCTCTCTGCTGTGTTTTTAAGGCCCTATCTGTACACAAGTCCCCAGAGCATGTTCCAGTTCTGCTTTGAGCAGATTTGCTGCCGTGGAAGGGTTTCTCATGCCTGTCTCCAGCAGTGATTGAAGAGGGAGGATAATTTGACTGCAGAATAAATCTATGAGTGACAGCTCTCCCCCAGAGCTGCTCCTAGCGTGGCAATCCCCAGGGTCCCTGTGCTTATCTCACCCGTGCAGGGCAGGAGCAGCTCCTGCTCTGCATCCTGAGCAGGGCCCAGGCTGAGCAGCAGCACCCAGTGCTGAGCCCTGGGGAGGTGTCACAAATGTTGGATGAAGAGGCTGCACCACCACTGCTGGTTAATATCGAAGCTGTGTCACTCTGGGATGAGTAATGCACTGAAATTTGACTCTGTTATGCAAGGCTGGTGTGACTCCATGGGAGAAGAGGGGCCAGGTCCACCAAGAACCTGGATTCCAGAGAGGCTGGGAGAGCTGAGGTGCTTATGGAACTCAGGTGTTTAAAAAACACAAAGAAACAAAGAAACAAACACAAATTTGTCTGTCCATGTTTTGGGCATAAGCAGTTAAAGATTAGAAACCCAGCACTGCTCTTTAACACAAAAATAACCAAAAAAGAAAACTCGTAGAAGGAAAATAACACAGAAAGCCATAGAAGCAAAATAACAAAGAAACTCATAGAAGGAAAATAACAAAGAAACTCGTAGAAGGAAAATGACACCATTTTAAAGGTTTTTATGCAGAATTCTTTGTGATGTTCTGGGTGTTCCTTCCCAAACAAAAAAGCACCTCTTAGCTCTGTCATTTTCCATTGACAATTCAAGTGATAGGAGTAACCTGAAGCCTGGGTTTGATTCTCCCTTTTCCTGCTCTGCTCCCCTGTTCCCTGCAGGCTGAGAGAGAAACCATCACCTTCTTTGCCCACGAGGACAGCGCCTTCCCCGCCCAGCTGGGCCCCAAGGCCTTCAAGATCCCGCGCTCGATCCGGCAGCGCATCTGCGCCACCTTCGACGCGCCCGGCGCCAAGGGCAAGGACTGGCAGATGCTGGCCCAGAAAAACAGCATCAGCAGGTGATGACTGGGGCTTGGGCACCTGGAACAGGAATTTTTGCTGGGCAGGGGGTGGTTGGTTTGTTTGCTGGTGCCAGGGGCGTGGGTGGGGAATGAACGGCTCTGAGTGGGGGTCACTCCTCATTTCAGCTGCTGAGAGCTCTCAGCTCCTCATCCTGGCCTGGACATCCTTCTGCCCACCCTCAGGAGTCCAAGGCTGAAGAAGGACTTGGATTTTTGGATTTTGGATTTTGGATTTTGGATTTTGGATTTTGGATTTTGGATTTTGGATTTTGGATTTTGGATTTTAGATTTTGGATTTTGGATTTTGTCCATCATGATGTTGTTCAAAGCACTTAGGAGGGTGCACGTTCCCCCAGACAAATCGCCCTGGCTCTCATGGGTGTATTTCCCATTCCAAAATGAATCCTGCAGGTTGATTTTTTTTAAGGGAAAGACATCTTTAAAAGAGACAGTCATGCTCTACTGTTAGGAGTAATAATATTATGATTATTAAAACTGAAGGATGCTGTAAAATCCAATTTACTTCGTACTTTGCTCTTTCTGCTTGGCTAAATTAAATTGGCGGAGGCAGCTCCCTCACAAAAATATTTTCTGATTGTCACAAACTCTATAAATGTGTTCCCAGGAGAGCAGAGGAATACTTAAATCAAGCAAAGTAACTTTCCATTGGCTTCTTGCTTCGCATGGGAACCTCAGTGAGCCACATCTGAGCCAAAGGAAAAAGAGTTTTGGATAAACACTTTGTTTTACCAAATTCTGTGCAGACCACCCCTGCAGGGCCCTGAAAACAGCACATTAATGAAACAGGAAATCACAGCTAAAAGGTGCTGTGTCTTTGCATAACCACAAGCATCAGCTGCTCTTACAGAATCCCTCTCCCTGTCAAATCCTGGCTGGATTTCCCAGGGATGCTGCCCAGAAGGGATTTGTTTGTCCATCCCAGGGGCTGCTGCTGGGCCTGGGGACATCATGGGCTTGTAGTCACTGTCCCTGTGCAGCACTGGGCAGGTGCCACACCCCAGGCTCCTGGTCACTGTCCCTGTGCTGGGCTGGGCAGGTGACACAGGAGGAGCCACCCCCGGGGGCTCCTCAGCTCAGCCCCCTGTTCTGCTGGAGGGTTTTTATTCCCAATCAGGCGGATCGTGCTGGGCTCAGGTGCAGCTGCAGCCCGGGCTGCTCCTCATCCCCTTTCCCCTCCCTCCCTCCCTGCAGGAACCTCTCGTTCTTCGCCGCCCAGAGCAGCCCCTCGGCGGTGATCCTGGACCTGTGGGAGGCGCGGCACCAGCACGACGGGGACCTGGACTCGCTGGCCTGTGCCCTGGAGGAGATTGGAAGGACACACTCCAAGCTCTCCGACGGGGCAGAGCCCGAGCTCGAGGAGCCCGAGTTCCCCCCCAGCAGGAACGGCCTTTAGTCCCTCTGTCCCACCAGGACACACGGCCAGCCCTGGCACCCGGGGGACAGCAGGGTTTGTGCCCCGTGGGGATGGACTCACCCCAGATCAGTGGCAGCGGGAGGAGCAGAAGCAGCCCTGCTAAAAGCCCTCTGGTGATGAGGAAAACGAGCTTCTTCCTGTCCTCCTGCACTTCAAATCTGTGTTTTGGTGCCCCAAACAAACCTGCACTCGTGCCAGTCCCGGGGCAGGAGGGAGAGACACAGAGCCATAGGAGGTAAATGTGATCGTGTATTTAGGAACAGTCATGTTCATGTAATGCCTCGTGAAAATCAACAAAAAATGTTGGATATTTCGAGCCACTGGAAGTTAATCCTGGTTAAAAGGTTCCTCACTTCGAGAGTGGTTTAAAATCCCATCACGTTGTCACTTTATGTCTGCTGCAGGAAAACTGAAAATTTGGCCTTATCCTGTTCAGATGTTGGAGGAATTAGAGGATCTCATCATTATTTCATATCATGTGTATTCCAAATAATTTCTTTGAAAAATTCAGTCCCTTAATGAATGTAGATTTGCTGCAGAGCTTTGCTGCCTGCTCTGTTACCAAAATTCCAGAACAATCCCCTTCTCTCTGAGACGGGGGGGTGTGCACACACAAGAGGAATTTTCTAATTTTCTACGTCTGCAAACTTTCTTAGTCAAAAACTGTCTTTGGGGGTGGACTTAAATAACCAAATAACACACGGGAAATTTCCAGCCCTATTTTAGAGAGTTGAGACGTTTATTTTTATTACTTCATGCACTGAGCTAAGTGAAGGTGAAGGCAATCAGCACAGCTTCCTTTGGGTTTGGTTTCAGCTTGAAACCACAAACCCCACATGGCACTGCCCAAACTGGCCTTGATTTCCTTGCACAGTTTGGGAATGTCACAGGATCCAGAGCTGGCTGTGTTACCTTGGTTTAGTTACAAATTGTATTTACCACCAAAATCAGAATCTAACCAGACAATTCACCTTGTTTTTTTATCCATTCTGTACAAATATGATTTATGAGTTCAACCAAACCAAGAAGAGCTGTCACTGTGAGCGAGGGCCTGGTGGAGCTGGTGCTGAGCCAAATGTCACCATTATTTTGACCATTCTTTTCACTCCCATCCTTCACCGTCAGCCCAGGTGCTCCTCAGTCTGTGTGGCTGCCAGGGGCACAGCCAGGAGAAACAGGAACAGAAAGGAGGCTTTGGGAGCTTTGTGGAAATGCAGGAAACCCAAAACAAGGATTTGGGGGCTTTTTTAGCCCCGTGCTTGGCCGAGAGCAGCACAAGAGCCCCCAGGGCGGGTTCAGTCTGGAGCTATTCCATCACCCAGGATTGCAGAGTGAAAATCTGAACAACAGCAACACCAACACCAACAACAACAGCAACAACAGCAACAACAACAACTCTGTCCTTGCTCCAGCTGCTCTGAAATCACACATGTCGCTGCTCCCCCAGCTCAGGAATAGGCTGAGACTTGGAAATCCTGAGACTTGGAGCTCCTGAGACCTGTGCAAACATTGCCTGCAGCTCAGTGTCTGCTGCAGCCTGGCAGGAGGCTCCTCGTGCAGGGGCAGCCGCGGTGCCAGCAGATTTCGGGGCAGACAGAAATACCGGCTGCAAGCTGTCACTGCTTTCAGCAGCACATGCTCCTCGCTGGGCTGGAATTATATCTCCAGTGACTGCCAGTCCTCCTCCTCAGAAACCTGTTCCTCGTTGGACAAAATGTCAGGCATCAGAAAAAACAAAACAAGGAACGGCACCCGGGAAAGAGCGGCAGCGTCTGCGAGCTGCCGTTGTCGGGGAAACCAGCCCAGGGCTGGCTCCAGCCCCAGAGCAGCTCTGGGTCTGCCTTTGGTTCTGGGTCAGGCTGGGTTTGTGTCCCCAGCACAGCCCCGGGCTGGCTCCAGCCCCAGAGCAGCTCTGGGTCTGCCTTTGGTTCTGGGTCAGGCTGGGTTTGTGTCCCCAGCACAGCCCCAGCCAGGCCTGCAGGAGCTGCAGGGCCATTCCCCAGAGCTGCAGCCTCCTGCTCTGCTCTCCAAACCCGTGGGAGCTCCCCCGACACCCTGGGGCCAGAGGAGCCCCGTGTGAGCTGAGACCCTGCAGGCTGAGCCTTTCCTGAGCCTTTCCTCAGCCCCTCCGTGTGAGCTCAGCCCCTGCAGGCTGAGCCTTTCCTCAGGGATCACCCGGGGCTCTGTCCAGCCTGGGGAGCTCTGCAACCCCTCCCAGGGCAGGACACACAGCTCACAGGGACCCCAGCCTGGGCTGCACCCAAAGCTCAGCTCACAGGGACCCCAGCCTGGGCTGCACCCAAAGCTCAGCTCACAGGGACCCCAGACTGGGCTGCGCCCAAAGCTCAGCTCACAGGGACCCTGCCCCCAAAGCTCAGCTCAGAGGGACCCCAGCCTGGGCTGGTCCCCAAGCTCAGCTCAGAGGGACCCCAGNCCTCGCTGGGCTGGAATTATATCTCCAGTGACTGCCAGTCCTCCTCCTCAGAAACCTGTTCCTCGTTGGACAAAATGTCAGGCATCAGAAAAAACAAAACAAGGAACGGCACCCGGGAAAGAGCGGCAGCGTCTGCGAGCTGCCGTTGTCGGGGAAACCAGCCCAGGGCTGGCTCCAGCCCCAGAGCAGCGCTGGGTCTGCCTTTGGGTCTGGGTCAGGCTGGGTTTGTGTCCCCAGCACAGCCCCGGGCTGGCTCCAGCCCCAGAGCAGCTCTGGGTCTGCCTTTGCTTCTGGGTCAGGCTGGGTTTGTGTCCCCAGCACAGCCCCAGCCAGGCCTGCAGGAGCTGCAGGGCCATTCCCCAGAGCTGCAGCCTCCTGCTCTGCTCTCCAAACCCGTGGGAGCTCCCCCGACACCCTGGGGCCAGAGGAGCCCCGTGTGAGCTGAGACCCTGCAGGCTGAGCCTTTCCTGAGCCTTTCCNGCCTGCAGTGCAATCCCAGTTCCACCCAGAGCCCCATGGAGTTCTGTCCTGGAAGGGAATAAATGTCCAGACTGAGCTGTTCCCTCCTGGCCTGGGGCAGGGCTCAGCTGGACATTGCCCTTTAGGTTTCACTCCCTGATTTTCCCTTTGGCTAAAGCAGCTTCTCTGTTGCTGATCTCACTCCTTGAGAAGCTGCTTTGATGCTCTTGTATTCTTCAAATGAACCAGAAATGCCCCAAATATTTATTTCCTTTCTCTTAAAAAGTCCTTTTGGAAATCTGTGCACATATTTATATGATTTGACCCAAAACACAGACGTGCAAGAGCACCTGGAAAAGGATTAGAGGGCAGAAATTAAAAATTCATTCCTTTCTTCTGCTGTATGAATTATGATGTTTGAAAAACAATTTTCCTGAAGTAGAAAGTAAAAGAAAGAGAAAGAGAAATGTGATTTTCCCCTCTGTAGATTCCACGTGGCTTCCCTGGCTCTGCTCAGGGGAAAGAGCCATTCTGATTTTGCATCACCAAAGGATCTGCTTTAATAGATTTTCATCTTCCTGAGCACTTTGCCCAGGTATTTCTGTGCCATGAGTCATTGCAGACTAATGGCTGCATTTTAAAAATGACTCCCAGCTCCGCCAGCCCCATAAAGCTCATTTCCATTCTGTACCGCCCTGCACTCCCACAGAAATTTTATTGGGATTTTTGTAATAGATGAAAAGATACCGACACAGTTCTCTTAAAATCCAGGGGACTGCTTTTGTCATTGCTTTTATCTCTGGCTGCAGCTGCTTTCCTCCTCTCTGGGCCTGGGAGCTGCTGCCTTTCAGAGAATCTTGTTCAGAATAAATCAGCAAAAAGGGATCCTGCAGGATCCAGGGATTCACATCACACTGCAAGTCCATCCTTCTTCTCCACTTGCAGGGCAGTGCTGTGTGAGTTTCAGAACATTCAATAACTGATCAGGTGCAGAGAATATTTGTCACTAAAGGGAGACACAGCTCAGGTCCCTGGGGAGTTCAACAAGGGAGGGACTGGGCTGAGCTTCTGGTCACCACCTGCATCTTCTTTTCCCAGGCTGTTTCTGCCTGTAATACACAGACTGCAGCAAGGAGCTGCTCTTGGCTGGTAATTTACTGAGTGGAAAACAGGAAGGGAGATTTTAAGTCCTTGACAGCCGTGGGTGAGCTCCAGGGTCGCCTCTCTGGCCTTTCCTGGACTGCTTCCCCTGGGAGCTCTCAGCTGTGACAGAGCAGGAGAGGTGAGCATCCCTCACCCAGAGCCTGTTCCACTTATCCCAATGTTCCCCAGGAGTTCTTCATTCCTGGGATGAGCTTTGGTGGAATTCCTGCTCCAGCCCAGGCTGGGGGGTTCCTGTGGCAGCACATGGAACACAAATCTGTCGTTCCTTAGATAAATCATGGTGTTACAATTCTTTTCAGCATCCCTGAGCAGATGCAGGAAGTGACCCCACACTCCTGACCCCAGGAGCTGGTGCTGGTGACCCATCCCCAGGAACGCCCAGTTTGGCCTCTCCTCACTGCCAATACCAGCAGCAATGGTAGCAAAAGCCTCATTCCCAACAGAGATAGAAATACATGAACCACTGGAGGATCAAAGACTCGCCTGGAGCTGGGTTTGGTGGTGGCAGAGTCTGCAGGGTCACTGCTCTGCTCCTGCCCCAGAGAAGGAGAGCCTGTCCATACCCGTGTCCTCTGTTCTGTCCAAACCCCAGTCCCTGTTAGGAATTTGCCACGATGTTTTTTGTACTAGAGGTGAATAGTGCAGATTTTCCTGGTGTTCTTGTCTGGGCTGGGGGGTTGGGGGGTTGTGGTTTTCAAGCTGTTGCAAAAGCTGCTTTTGCTGAGCTGTGGAGTTGTCTTGGTTCGTGCTTTCTATGGGAGTGCCAGCACCCCTGGGCAGCGTCCCCTCCCTGTGCCACAGAGCTGGAGCCACTGTGCCCCACAGCCAGGCTTGGGCTGGTGTGTGTCAGCAGGGCTGTGGCTGTGCCAGCAGGGCTGTGGCTGTGCCAGCAGGGCTGTGATGGTGCCCACAGAGACATGGTTGTGCCAGCAGGGCTGTGGTGGTGCCAGCAGGGCTGTGGTGGTGCCCACAGAGCTGTGGTGGTGCCATCAGGGCTGTGGTGGTGCCAGCAGGGCTGTGGCTGTGCCAGCAGGGCTGTGGTGGTGCCAGCAGGGCTGTGGTGGTGCCAGCAGGGCTGTGGCTGTGCCAGCAGGGCTGTGGTGGTGCCCACAGAGCTGTGGTGGTGCCAGCAGAGCTGTGGCTGTGCCAGCAGGGCTGTGGTGGTGCCAGCAGGGCTGTGGTGGTGCCAGCAGGGCTGTGGTGGTGCCAGCAGGGCTGTGGTGGTGCCCACAGAGCTGTGGCTGTGCCATCAGGGCTGTGGTGG
>VZTZ01053032.1:20163-49010 GCA_013400955.1 Drymodes brunneopygia
AGAGGAGAGGAGAGGAGAGGAGAGGAGAGGCTTTGCAGCTAATTTAGCTTGGAGTGGAGTGAAATCAAACACTCCCATCAAAGCTGGCGCACGTCGGTGGCAAAGAGCTCCGTGCTGATTGCAACTTTCCACTGCAGAGCCTTAAATCAACACCAGGAAAGGAAAATCTAAAAAAAAAATAAAATTAAAAGAAGAACAATGGAGATGCTGCCTTCCCCACAGAAGCATTTTCCCTTTTGTTTGATCCCATCGTGTCCCCGGGCTCTGGGCAGGTTCTGCAGCCACGCCTGGAGCACAAAGTGACCTTAACCAACCCCTGTCACTGTCACTGTCACTGTCACTGTCACAGCTTCCCGCACACCCCACGGGGCCCCAGTGCTCCCCAAAACACAAATCCAAGGCTTCCCCACGAGATTCGTCACTGAGAAACCACTGCTGGCACTCCTGTGAGGGCTAGGAGCTGCTGGGACGTCTTGGGCTAAAAAAATCGGATTTTTAAAGGTGCTAATTAGCAGCTGAGCTCTTCTGAGAAATGTCACCCCGTTTGTGGGTGACAAACACCTCTGAGAGCAGGGCCCTCCATTTCCCCATCCCCACTTGGTGGATGTTGAGATAAATTTTCCCCCTCATTACCTGGAATCGTTCGGGTTTCCTGCTCCGACACTTGCCCACGGCTAGCAATTATTTACTGCTCATTATCACGGGCTCCTGTCAGACTCGGGGAGCTGGGACTGAGCAGGAAACAAGGAACAGAGATCCTGGGCTTGTGCAAACACCAACGACATTAAAATGCAAGGGAAGAAAAAGCACCTTAAGCTGCTACTCGATTTACAAACTTGCCGAGGAGTGACAACCGTTCCTGAAAGGATTTGTCACCATCAGACCAATTTAAGGGGCTGTGACAGTGCTGAAACCCCTGATTTGACATTCGTGGGGAGAGAACTTCACCGTTTTGCTTCATAGCAAGTCAATTAAAATCCGACTTTGGGAAAGGTGCTGTGGTTTCCTTGCCTGCATTCTGTCCTTCACTAGTTATTTCTGTTTAATTCTCCCCACCGTGGAACTCTCTGCAAACACGGGCCTCATTAAAGCCCTGCTCCAGAGTTTACAGAGATCACAGCAGAAGGTTTACACCAAAAAATGGGTGCTGCTCTTTAAAAAGTGCCTTTCCCCCCAGTTCTCCTTGAAGGATGAGTTCCACCCTGGCTCGTTTCTGTTGGGAAATATCCCAGACAAGCAGGGCCTGGTTTTTTCCATGCTCAATCTCCAGTCCCTGGTGCTACTGCAGATTAAAAAGGCAATGAGGCAGCAGAGGCTGTTTTTGGGGACCCTGCTGGAGGGATGAGGGGCTGCCAGGGCAGGAGCCTCCCCTCGGGCTGGCTGGAATTGAAATTTTGGGGCTGAATTAATGACTCGGCACGAGCCCAGCTGGGAAATGCTGCCCGTGCCCTGCAGGGCTGGAAACGACTTCTGACATTAATAAAAACGGGAAGGGTGGGACCTGGGCAGAGCAGGAAACACACGGAATAAAAACCTTCCCTGAGCTCCTGGCAGGCCAGGGCGTCCAGACAGGGGATGCTCCTGCTGGCTCTGATGCTTTGCAAGAGGAATTTCACAGCTCCCTCCATCCTTCCCAGCACTTTCAAGATTGTTTTTTATCACTGACCAGGGAAATCACCTCGTTATCTCCATCATCATTCCTACCAGCACCGGGAATGTTCTGAGGGGTTTCACAGAACAGCTTAAAAACCTTAAAAGGGGAAAATTACACAAAAGGTAGGATTACACTGAGTGTGTTACAGAACAGGCCTGGCAGGCCCAGAGTGAGTCCCTGTCCTGGGCCCAGAGGTGACCATGGGAGCACATCCAGGTCACCAGGGATGGGCTGGGACAGACAATTGTGGGTTTGTGGCCTTCTGGACCCACTGAGAGTGAGGATTGTGGTTTGTGACCTTACAGGGCATTGGTTACCTGTTCCCATAATGGGTAAAATCTGTGCAATAGCCCAGGTGATTGGGGAACACTGTGCTGAACATCTTTCCTGTCTATGTGATGGCACATCCTGTGTGTGGGATGGGATTTGAGGAATTTTCACTGTGTGAAAATTCTTTAGTCTTTAGTCTTTAGTCTTAGTCTTAGTCTTAGTCTGGCCTCAGTCTTTGTCTCTGCACAAGAACACTGCAAGGTGAAGGTCACAGTGAAGTCTCTGCACAAAGTCTTTGCCTGCTGTGCTCTTGTGTGAAGTCCAAAAGTCTGCCTGAATTCCTGCCAGAGAAATGAAGGGTTTTTACTCAGCTGTGTTTGTGGGAAGCCTCCATCGGCCTGGGGAGAGGCCGGTGCCAGGCATGGCCATATCGGGGAGGGCTGCAGGAAAAGCCGGGAGTGAGAATGAAAGGAATGAGGAATTTGTCTTCCCAAACAAACTGTGGCTCTTGCCAGCAGACAGCGAACACTGAGGGAGAAAAGAAACAATGGGGAGGATTCCACTGATCCATGAATGGAGAGAGATTTGCATTTACAGACAAACCAAAGCTCTGCTGATCAATAAAACTGAATATTGGAAGATGAACAGAACCATAAATTCCATAAGGAATTCCACTGAGTGACACAAGGGAATTGTACATTAGAGGGGGGTCTGTATTGGGGGATTTGGGCAGTCTGTGCCTCTCAAATACCTCAGCCATGGGGAAAGAGAGAGGGGCCTGTGGTTGGGAAATTGGGATAAAAGGGAGGCTGTGTCCTCCAAAATCTGAGAGACCCCCTGGAAAATGCCCCACGGCCTCTCCCTTTGTTTGGATAAAGTCCCAGGGCTGCTCTGTCTCCTTTTTGGACAGAAACCTCTGCTGTTTGTGGATTATTTTCCTCACAAGAAGGACACGACTCCTCCTGCTCCCCCTGTGCCTCTGATCCCCTCCCCAGTGGCAGCAAACTTTGTCACGCTGTCACCAGCGCTGAACTCTGCCCTGTCGGGGCAGCCCCGTCCCTCATCAATATTGCAGCCACAACGAGCAGCTGCTGATGAGAGATTGATTCCTCCCAGCCCCCTGACCCTTCCTCCCAGGCCTTTTATTCAAATTACACTAAACCCATCCTGGAAATCCCAGCGTTAATTGTTAATATTCCTGAAACGCGGAGTCCTCGAGGAGCAGAGATCCGGGGCTGGCAGCGTGAGACAGCACGGCAGGAATTAAAAATGATAAAAAATTATTTTTATAAAAAATAAATTTTATAATTATTTTTAATAAATAGCACGGCAAGAATTAAAGGCAATCAGCAGAGCCTCAACGAGTTAATTCTCACACCCAGAGCCAGACCGGGGTCCGTAATGGCCTTTGCATTCCATCAGCTGTCAAAATCTGCTTTTTGGAAAGTGGAGCAGCGGCCAGGGAGGGGTTTGGGCTCCCCGGAGCCATCAGCCCTGCCTGAGGTGCTGCCAGAGCAACCTCAGTGCCAAAAAAAAAATCCATCCCTGCCTCGGGGGCACCCAGGGGCGCTGCAGGAGGAGCTGGGGCTCTGCAGGTGCATCGTCCTCAGGATCTGACTCTGAGCAGCTGCTCCTGCTCTTACCTGGAGCTGCAGCTGGGCCAGGGAGAGGGGAAATTCCTTCCAAAGGTAAATTCACTGCAGAGACAAAGAGGGGAAGAAAAGAAAGGGCAAAGAGAGGCCCCCAGGATGCTGTGAGGGTGTCCCAGCCTGCGGGTGATGCTGCACAAACCCTCACTGAGCTGAGCAAAGCCCTGCAGCGGCACAGCCCGGCCTCTTCTCATTCCGTAACACCTCCATAACCACCGCGCTCTGGTTTTCCAGGACATTTCCCTTTTCCCAGAAGACCCCTGTGACATCCCCGCGGTCTGCTCACACGCCAAGGACAAGCACAGCAGCGTCACCTCAGCGCGGACAGGAGATGCTGCGAGCCCCGGAGCCAGCTCAGCGTTTTGCAGAGCAGTTAAATCGGCTGAGTGAGCGCGGCAAGGCGGATAAATGGATAAAATGGAATGGCTTGGGTCACTGACCGCCCCAAAGTCAGGGTGCTCACACCGTAATTACGGTCATTAGCGTGCCCATTATTTGGCTGATTGGGGTTGGGAGGGACCCGAACATCACCCAGGAAATAACATCAATTTAATATCACAGAACGTCCAAAGGAAAGCATTTCAAGCTACAAACAACGGCACAATCCTGAACAAACTCACTCAGATGCCACGTCTGTGCTACCCCACACACAGAAAATGACTCTGAAGTGCTCAGCAGCCTGGAGGAGGTGGAAAAGCAGCAGAGCTTTAGCAAACAGGGAACTCGGCAGCTAACGAGGGGATCTCTGCTGTTAGAGCTTCATCCCGAGGGAACCGCAGGGGTTTAGAACCGGGAGAGCTCAGTTTGGCTGAGGGAATAACGAGGAGATGATTTTTCTGTGTCTTGGAGGGATTTCAAGGGGGAATATCTGAGTGGGGCTGAGCAGGACACAGATCCCGGGGAGGGCTGGGGGGAGCACTCAGGGAAAGAACCCGAGCCACACACAGGGGTGACAAATCATCACCTGTCCCCTGCACAGATCATCGCCTGTCCCCTGCACAGATCATCGCCTGTCCCCTGCACAGATCATTGCCTGTCCCCTGCCTGCCTGGGTCGGGATGTGCAGGTGAATAAGCCACACACAGATCTGGGCCTGAGCCAGCCCCGAGCACCTGAGACATCAAACCTGACAGGTTCTTGTACAAACCCCGACATCTCCGAGCCAGAGGTGCTCCCCTCCCAACTCTGACATCCCTGAGCCAGAGGTGTTCCCAAACCTGACATTCCCGAGCCAAAGGTGTTCCCAACCCTGACATCCCTGACCAAAGGTGTTCCCAATCCTGATTCCCCAGTGTCCTCACACTCCAGCATCTCCCATTTCCCTGCTGGCCTTCCCCACACAGCCCTGGCTGCCCAGAGCCCTTCCCTGGGGCAGTTTGAGCCTGCTAGAGTGGTTGTGGGGGAGACCCTGAGTTATTTCCCTGCAGAACGAGCCCCACGCCAGGAACAGCCCCAGGACCTGGGATGGAGCCACATTCTCTGCCCTGGCTCAGGCTGTCAGTGGCTCCAGAGGGAACAGCTGGGAGGGAATGAATCTGTCCCTGCCCACAGCACCCCCTGGCAGCCTGGGACAAACCCCAGCTGCTGATCCTGGTGGCTGCACAGGACTGTCCAAACCCGGACCCCTGAGCACATCCAGAGTCGGAATTTGCCAGACCCGTGGTGCTGTAAAACCTGTTCTGGGTGCCACGAGCAATCCAGCAGGTTTCCCTCCAGCAGCTCAGAAGGCAGCCAGGAGATGCTCAGCAGATGTCACAGCTTCCCAGTGCCACCGTCTGCTGCTCTCCTGTGTGACTCCAAACCTGCAGTGCTCATCCCAATGTTTGATTTTAATGGATCCATTCAGGAGTTATTAAAATCACTGCCCCTGCTGCCAGGCAGGAGAGTGGCCTCATTCAAGGACAAGATTTCAGCTCAAGGCCAGGGGCTGCAGCTCGAGTGGCAGAGAATGAGAGTGGTGACACTTTTAGCCTGTCATGGAGAAGGTTCCATGTGACAGAACCCCAAAGGACAGCCCAGGGCCGGGAATGGCAGAGAAATCCCGACTGGGAAGGGGCAGGAGCTGAGCTCTGCTCCTGGGGGAGATGGGCAGGGCTGGGATGGAGCAAAGAGAATTCACTGTTCTGGTTCCTGCCGATGCCCGCTGATGGGCTCGTTACAGGCACAAGGAAAAGCAACACAAAACAGCTTTGTTTGAGGTTTTTTCCTCTCCCGAGCACCACGTCGTTGACACCCGTTTAAATATTCAGCAGTGCGATGTTCTGCCGTTCGGTCTCATCGCGCTCTGGAAACACCGGCTGCCTTCACCTCTCAGATTTCCCAGCAGAAATAACACGAGTCTGGTGCGAGCTGAACATTTGTGATAAGCAAACCTCCTCCTGCTGCTGCTGCTGCTCGGGAGCTGCGACCCGAGCTCCTCGATTTTCCGACTGGCTGCAGCTCCCAGCCCTCTGCAGGGACCCGAACCCACCTGGCTGCACCTGTGATCCCAAATTCTGCCCCCACAGCCATTCAGAAACACCCCGAGAACACCCAGCGCTGGACTGGCAACCAGCTGGGGAGGGAGAGCAATTTCTGTAATATTCCAAATGCCAGAACACAGAAAATCCCCGGGCCCAGAACAAGGCACGGTGCACCTGCTTTAACCCAGGCACAGGAAAACACCAATTCTGCCCCTGCAAACATTTGTCACTCGCAGTGTCCCCGAGGGGCTGTCACTGCTGCTCCAGGCTGGCATCTGGCACAGGGGGATGCAGAGGAGACGGGGCAGAAGCTGCCAAGGAGATGTAATAAATTCATTTTTCCAAACAGGACCAAGCTTGGCGTTAAATGTCAAGTGCTGGATTAGCAGCTGGGGGGAAACAAATCTCAGTTTCAGCCTCTGAAATTCAGAGTTGATTGGGCCAACTAAAAGGCTGAAGGAGGCGGCACCTGGGAGTGAACACAGCGAGGATTTCGGGGGCAGCATCTTCTCCCCTGCCCCGAAATTCAGGTAAAAACGCTGCCCTGCAGAGGCTCAGCTGAGTCCCTTCCATCCCTGTCCCTTCCCTGTCCTTGAATTTGTCCTTCCAGGTGAAAGGAGGAGCCTGGAGAGGCTGAGCTTTGCAGAGTCTGATGTTGTTCCCAGGCAGCGCCGAGCCCGGCCCGAGGCGATGCTGCTCCGCACGCAGCAAATGCCAAGAAAATTAAAACTTTCTTCCTTTCTTCCTTAATTTTTTAAATTTTTTTCCCCCCCATTGAAATTCAAGATCCACTCCAGCGGAGCTCTCAGCTGCTGGGTGACCTTTGGGTGACATTTGCTGTGCTCGGAGCAGCAGCAGGGACCAGCCCAGCCCCGGGCGGGGCGGGGAGGGCAGGGCTGAGCTGGGCCGGGGGTGCGGGGAGGAAACTGATATGCGAGGTCATCGCTCCACCTTTTACTGATCTTTTTTACCACACGAGCACAATTCCCACCTGGGAGAGCTCCAGAGCCCCTGGGATCAGGGCACCTCCCTGGTGGCACCGAATAAAAGTGACAATGCTCTAAAAAAGAGTCTCTCAGTTTGTATATTTAATATATTTAACCTCTATTTATTCTACTTCCAAACTCTTAATGCCAACCAGCAATTCCTCCTGCTTAAAACAGGAAAGAGGTAAAAACCACACGAGTGGTAGAGCAAACCCCAGCAGAGCCACCCATAGATCAACAGAGAGAAGAATAATCCACTTTCCAAACTTTTATAAGTCATAAATGGGTTGGTGTTTGGATAATCCTGTTTATGCAGGATTCTTCATTAAAAAAATATAATTAGAAAATGAAACCTTTCTAGCAGTTCTCTCTCACAGTTTGGGGGTTTAAAACACTTCTGTAAATAGAATTATCTGCTTCAGAGACATTAAACCCACCAGTGGAATCTCTAGTGTTACCACATCGTGAACATCTGACCTCCAACACGGGGAAATAATGAAAAATTAATGGATCCAGATGTGGCAGCCCTGCCGGTGGCAGATGTTCATTTTACACACCATTTAGAAATCCCCAGTGCATTGGAGAACACGAGGAAAAAGCGATGGAATAATGGGAAGAAAGGGAATGGAGCTGGGGAAAGAAATCTGCACCTTCCCAGGGGGTGAAGGCACAGGGAAGGGCAGGAGATCACTCCAAGAACGAGTCCTTTCTATGGCAACAGCTTTAATTCAGGGACTTCTCTCAGGACACTGCCCAAGGACTACACCCAACCATTCCTGAAGGTGCCAGCACAAAGAACAAGTGGCAAAGAAGAGACAAAACACGGGCAAAACTCACCCCCAGCAGGTATTTACCAGCCTGAATCCATTCCTCTGTCGTGAACAACTGTGAATCTTTGTTTCTTGCAGTATTCAACAGAGGGGTGAGGACTTCTCAGACGAGATGGAGATGTGCAAAGTCCTTTATTATACACACAGAGACTGAGACCACTGCAGACTGCACTGACTGATGACCTGCTGAGACTGCTCCTATGGCCACTGCCCCATGGCCACTGCCCCATGGCCCCTGCCCCATGGCCCCTGCCCCATGNGCCCTACGGTTTCTCCGTTTGCTTCTGGAGTTTTTGTCCTCCTGGGGATTATTTTTGCCTCTTTTCTGCCTGTTCCACCTGGCACTGACCCGTAAATGAGGCCCAGATGGAGCTGACCTGTCCCTCCTCAGCTCTGCCCAGGGGTTTCACTGCATCACAACCCCACAAATGCCCCTGTATCTAACAGGGATCAGTTGTTCCATCCCGAGGTTCTGCACAGAGTTCCTTCAGCCCAACAACACAGGAAAACCTTGGAAAAGCTGCTGTGGGAGCATTCAGGTGTCCAGGAGCATCCCCAGCCCCTTCCCCCCACACCTGCAGCCCCTCCCGGGAGCTCTGGGGCTGCCCGGGACCATCTGCGGGTGTGACCTGAACAATTTGTCCCACGGGAGGGGCTCGCTGTGCTCAGTGCTTTGACAGCGACTCTGATGATGAGCAGGGACAGGAGATGGGAGCTGTGGCGTTTGGAGATCAGCTCGGTGCTGCTGCTCAAAGCTCGGCCTTTCAGCAGCACTCGCGGTTTTGTGCCTTTGGTTTGCACTCAGGTGACAAAGGCACAGCTCCGCTGACCAGGCAGCTTCAGTTAAATGGAAATGGAAATGTTCTCTGGGGCTCTGTGCCCTCCCCTGCAGGGTGTGAGTGCTGCACACATGTTCTGGTGACAGAACACATCCAAGTCCTGCAGGATCGGGGTCCCCATCCACCCTGGAGGAGGCAGGAGCAAAAATCACCTCAAACCCACACCCAGACTCCAGACAGCTCAGAGGAAAATGGAAAACCCCTCTCCCCAGCCCACAGTCAAACCAGGAGGAGCAAAGGTGGCATTGAAAGGGAAAGAACCAAACCTGAGCTCAGAGCTTGGAGGGGGAACCTGCTGAGAGCTCCCTGTTTCACTTCCAGCTCCAGGTGCGGGCACAGGGCACACGACTGGGCACAGGGACACTGGGCTGGGTACAGGGGCAGGGACTGGACACAGGGACTCTGGGCTGGGTACAGGGACACTGGGCTGGGCACAGGGACACTGGGCTGGGTACAGGGACTCTGGGCTGGGTACAGGGACACTGGGCTGGGCACAGGGACACTGGGCTGGGTACAGGGACACTGGGCTGGGTACAGGGGCACTGCCCTGCCTTGCTGCTGTGATTTTCCTCTGTAGAACAGCCCCCAACTAACTCATAGGGCAGGACAGAGCCAGGGCTGCCACACGGACACAGCTGCCAGCCCAGGTGACATATTTTGCCCGTGGCAGCACTGGGCTGGGCTTGCAGGAGCCTCGGCAGTGCCTGATACTGTTAGAGCAGAGCCCCAGAGCCGAGCAGACAGCAGGACACGCAGTGCCCGAGGTGCCCGGGCACCCCAGGGGGACACGCAGTGCCCGAGGTGCCCGGGCACCCCAGGGGGACAGGGGACGCTGGGGACAGTGGCCTGGGCTGCCCTGCGAGGGCTCCTCCTCACCCCGTGCTGCTCACTCAGCATGCAGCAGGTGGACATGACCTGCAGGGACTTTATTTCCCCACGTTCTGGGCAGTAACTCAATGATTTATCAAACCCCAGAGGGAAAAAAAAAAGGTTAAAAAACCAACCCAACCCAATTTCTCAGCTGAGATTCGAAGGGAAACAGGGAAGGGGCAAATCCTCGGAGCACAAACAGATTGCACTATTTATATATGGAAATGTTTTCTGCATCTATAAACCTCCCATGCCCAGGCACTTTAATTAATTGCAGGGGTTGCCATGGTAACCTGGCGAACTCAATTACGGCTCTGCAGAGGTGAGCGAGACAGGGACAGAGCAGGTACCGCGTGCTGAGCCTGCGGAGGGACAGATCCCATGGGAATGGGGCAGATCCCATGGGAATGGGGCAGATCCCATGGGAATGGGACAGATCCCATGGGAATGGGAACAGATCCCACGGGAATGGGAAGAGATCCCACGGGAATGGGGCAGATCCCATGGGAATGGGAACAGATCCCACGGGAATGGGAACAGATCCCATGGGAATGGGACAGATCCCACGGGAATGGGACAGATCCCACGGGAATGGGACAGATCCCATGGGAATGGGACAGATCCCATGGGAATAGGGCAGATCCCATGGGAATGGGGCAGATCCCATGGGAATGGAAACAGATCCCATGGGAATGGAACAGATCCCACAGGAATGGGGGCGAATCCCATGGGAATGGGGCAGATCCCATGGGAATGGGAACAGATCCCACAGGAATGGGGGCGGATCCCATGGGAATGGGAACAGATCCCATGGGAATGGGAACAGATTCCACAGAAATGGGAACAGATCCCACAGGAATGGGAACAGATTCCACTGGAATGGGAACGGATTCCACTGGAATGCGGCAGATCCCACAGAAATGGGGCAGATCCCATGGGAATGGGAACAGATCCCACGGGAATGGGAACAGATCTCACGGGAATGGGAACAGATGCCATGGGAAAGGAGCAGATCCCACGGGAATGGGGGCAGATCCCACGGGAATGGGGGCAGATCCCACGGGAATGGGGCGGATCCCACGGGAATGGGGCAGATCCCATGGGAATGGGACAGATCCCATGGGAATGGGAACAGATCCCATGGAAATGGGGCAGATCCCATGGGAATGGGGGCAGATCCCACAGGAATGGGGCGCATCCCACGGGAATGGGGGCACTGGGAGCTCTCTCAGGGGCTGCAGTGCTTCTCCAGACCTGACCCCACGTTCAAAGCCCCAGATTCTCCCGATCCCACCCGCTCCGCAGCCCTGCGGGGATGGCACAGCACGGGAGCAGCGGCACGGAGCGGCAGCGGGACAGGTGCAGAGGGGACTTTGGGGGGGCTGGGGGAGCCCCGGGGCCCCGGGGAGGGGACACAGCTCCCACAGCGGGACCTCAGCCCCACTGCCAGGCCCTGCAGAGCTGCTCTGCTGCAGATCCTCCCCGGCACTGCCGAATTCAGCCTCTCTGGCTGTGGGGTCAGGGCAGCCCTTCCTGATTCCTGAACAGCTCAGAGACAAAAATTCTCCTCAGCTACTGCAGCCCCAGGTGTGTTTGAAGGTTCCTATCGGATTAATGATCAATACACAGGAGGTCCCGTTCGCTCCGAGCCTCACAAAGACCGAATTCCTTCCCTGCCCCACCTCAGACGAGCCATCAGCATCACAATCAGCCTTTGCCTCCGGCAGATCCGGAGCAGCGGCTGTGACCCCTCCTCAACAGGAAAGGGAAGGCAGGGAAGAAAAGCAGGGAGAAATGACATTTCCCCTCAGCATTATCGCCTGAAATCTGCGCACTGATAACCTTTCCATCCATTGTGAAAAGTCACCTGCCACCGAACGAGCTCCGCTCTCCCCACACCTGCTCTGCCCTTATCTCCTCTCCCCTGGCACCTTTTCCAGGGCTCGTGTGACAAAAGGGACGCTGCCACTCCAGCTCCTGTGTGTGTCACCCCCTGTCCCGGGCGCGCCTGTGGCAGGACGTTCCTCTGCCCCTCTCCAGCTCCTGTCACTCGAGTTGAGTGTCCTTTTCTCCCGTTTCAAATTAAATGCCTTGTTAGGTACCTCTAGAGGTGTCTCTGGTGAGGCTCTGCGATATTTCTTCCCCTCTCTGCCCCCATCCTTCAAGGGCACGGCCAGGGCCTTCAGCTCGTCTCTTAAAGGTTAAATGCAACTTCCAGAAGAGGAGCTTGAACTTTGGAGTGCGGAGGCAGAGAAAGAGCAGCCCCCTCGGAGAATACAAATCGTTCTGTGAGGAAGCAGCAGCTGGACAGAAAACAGCAGCTCCCACCCTGAGCAACAGCTTCATCTGGCTGTGCCCAGCCCTGCTCCTCTCCCTGCACAGCAACGACCTTGCCAGAGGCTTTTCCTTTCGGCAGAGCCCCCCTCCAGCTGTGCCTGAGCTCCCTGAAGGATGCAGGGTTCACTCTTCAGAGCTGGCACCTCCAGCCTGGCAGGGAATGGATGCTCCCTCAGAGCCACAGTGCTCAGAGGCTGAACAAATTCTGCTCTGCTCTTCAGTAGGAGCCTTCAGTCACAAATTCCTGCTCGGCTTCCTGCACCCCTCTAACCCTCCCAGGGCTGGGATTAGCCCAGTTCAAGGGTTCTCACTCTTCAGGACAGGTTTTGCTTCATTTTTCATTCTCTGGCTTTTTTACCCATCCAATTTGCTGGGTTTACAACAGAGAACTGCATCAATTCCCAGGCTTTACATCCACGCTGGAATTCAGGCTCAGGGATGTGTTTTCCCCAGGCTCCCCTGGCTGATGTTCTCCCATTCTGCGGGAATCCTGCCCACAGCCCCAGTTTGTGGGTCCACACTTCTGCAAATACCCCCTCAAATGAGGAACAACAGAAATCCCAAATTTCTCCAGTTAAATCATGAATAACAGTTTCTATAGTGAGAAATCAGCCAAGCAGCTCCAGGTATCCTGAGAGGGCTGCACTGATTTGAGGCTGAGTTTACAACACATCCAGAATTTTCTTCAGTCTATTGAGGCTCCATCTTTAAAGGTTATGGGGGGTGTTTTTTTGGTTTTTTTTTTTTTTGTTCCTCAGCCCTGTACTGACAAAGTGCTGGTAACTGGATGTGATTTTTGCCTGGGTAGGGTTTGTGGAGGCCGAGGCTGGCAGGAATGAATCCCTGGCAGAGCTGCAGCCTCAGGGGGCTGGGATTATCAAGGTTGGTTTAGCAACAAGCTCTGCTCGAGCACATCAGACATGACTGGACATCTCCAAGGGCCAGGCAGCGCTGCTGAGGAATTCCAAAAACATCCTCCTGCAGAGCACAGCCAGGGAAAGACACTCTGCTCTCCTCATCCCAGTTTAACCAGTGAAAGCTGTGGTGGGTGCCCTCCATGGTGTGCAGCTGTTTCTGCAGATTCAGGGTTTACAATTCCTTGATTAAATTATACAAGATTTCTCCTTTTCTCCAGCTGATGACTGCACTGGGATCACCAGTGAAGAGAGCTGCAGGATCTCTCCATGTGTGTTTTATATCTATTAATATGTGTAAATATATGTGTGAAAGAGACACGGGGTTAAAACAGGTGCAAAAGTGGCAAATCAGACACTTCCCTTTCCAATTCTCATTATTCAGGAGCAGTGGACCAGAAACAAAACTCACAAAACTCAGGACATGTTCTGTGCCATTTGCTGAGCAGCAGCAATCAGAGATCAACATTCTAAGCAGATAAAAAAAGCAAAATCCAGCTCACACACTGAGAAAGTTCTACCTTTGCACGGATTTAAGGAAGGAAAAGAAAAATTGACCTTGCTTCAAGGCATAAATCGACCTCCAATGGATTAGGCTTTTTCCTGCAAGCAGGTCTTAATTAAGGAGTGCACAAAATCACTTTGCAGCATCGCTGTGAGCAGGAGCCACTGCTGGGGAGTTGTTAAATTAAAGTACTGCCAGCTGGAGTGGGCCATCCCAGGCCACCGAGGGGATCAGCTCACACAGCCCCAGATCCAGTGGTCACAGTCCTGGTGGCTTTGGAAAAACCAGGGGATAACCCCCCCTGCACTGTCCATCCATCCATGGATCTATCCATGGATCCATCCCTCCATCCACCCCTCCATCCATCCATCCCTCCATCCCTCCCTCCATCCATCCACTCCTCCATCCATCCCTCCCTCCATCCCTCCATCCCTCCATCCATCCATCCATCCATCCATCCATGGATCTATCCATGGATCCATCCATCCATCCCTCCATCCCTCCCTCCATCCATCCCTCCCTCCATCCATCCATCCATCCCTCCCTCCATCCATCCCTCCATCCATCCATCCATCCATCCCCACGGTGCTCCCCAAACTGGGCACCCATGGAATGGGACAGACATGGAATGAGGGGGGCAGGGCCCTCCCAGGGCAGAGGGTGAGGGTTGGGTTGGGTTTGGTTTATCAGGAAAATGAATCCACAAACAGCAGAGGTTTCTGTCCAAAAAGGAGACAGAGGAGCCCTGGGACTTTATCCAAACAAAGGGAGAGGCCGTGGGGCATTTCCCAGGGGGTCTCTCCAATTTTAGAGGACAAGGCCTCCCTTTTATCCCAATTTCCAGGCCACATTTCTCTCTCTCTTTCCCCACTGGCTGAGGTATTTGAGAGGTGCAGACTTCCCAAAATACAGACCCCTTCTAATGCACAACCCCCCCTTTTGCCTTTTCCTTGTGTCAATCAGTGGAATTCCTGTGGAATTTCTGGTTCTTCCCATTGTTTCTTCCATCTCCCAGTATCCAATTTTATTTCTCAGTTTGTTTGTAAGGACAAATCTCCCTCCTTCCATTCCTCCATCAGTGGAATGCTCCCCATTGTTTCTGAGATCTCTCAGAGCTGGTTTTATCCAGCAGCAGCCCCACGGTTTGGTTGGAAGGACAAATCCCCCTCGTTCCTTTCAGGCTGGGTTGGGTTGGCTGCAGAGCCACCCAACGGCACCAGGGATCCAACAGGACACACCTGGCACAGGACACACCTGGCACAGGACACACCCAGCACGGGGCACACCTGGCATGGGACACGCCTGGCACAGGACATGCCTGGCACAGGACATGCCTGGCACAGGACATGCCTGGCATGGGACACGCCTGGCATGGGGCACACCTGGCAGGGGACACACTCAGCATGGGGCACACCTGGCACAGGACACACCTGGCACAGGACACACCTGGCACAGGACACACCTGGCACAGGACACACCTGGCACAGGACACACCTGGCACAGGACACACCTGGCACAGGACACACCTGGCACAGGACACACCTGGCACAGGACACACCTGGCACAGGACACACCTGGCACAGGACACACCTGGCACAGGACACACCTGGCACAGGACACACCTGGCACAGGACACACCTGGCACAGGACACACCTGGCACAGGACACACCTGGCACAGGACACACCTGGCACAGGACACACCTGGCACAGGACACACCTGGCACAGGACACACCTGGCACAGGACACACCTGGCACAGGACACACCTGGCACAGGACACACCTGGCACAGGACACACCTGGCACAGGACACACCTGGCACAGGACACACCTGGCACAGGACACACCTGGCACAGGACACACCTGGCACAGGACACACCTGGCACAGGACACACCTGGCACAGGACACACCTGGCACAGGACACACCTGGCACAGGACACACCTGGCACAGGACACACCTGGCACAGGACATGCCTGGGATGGGACACACCTGGCATGGGACACACCTGGCACGGGACACACCTGGCATGAGACACACCTGGCACAGGACGTGCCTGGGATGGGACACACCTGGCATGGGACACACCTGGCACAGGACGTGCCTGGGATGGGACACACCTGGCATGGGACACACCTGGCACAGGACATGCCTGGGATGGGACACGCTCAGCATGGGACACACCTGGCATGGGACACACCTGGCATGGGACACGCCTGGCCCAGGACACACCCGGCATGGGACACAACTAGCACGGGACCCAGGCATGGGACCCACCTGGCACAGGACATGCCTGGCATGGGACACACCCGGCCCAGGACCCACCCTGCAGCCCAAAGACATCAGCGCTGCCCTCCCCCTTCATCTCCTGCCATTTCCTCTCCTCCTCCGCCCGGGTTCCCTTCCCAGGGGAGATCAGGGCCGGACCCAGCGCTGCCCCCTCACCCTGAGCCTCCTCGCAGCCCTGCCTCGCTCCCCCAGCACAGCTCGGCCGCTGCTGCAGAGCCCCTCTGCTCCTCCCCCGGCAGGAGCTCCGAGCTCCAGTTTGCCCATTCACACCAGTGCAGGTCACAGCCACGCTGGGCAGAGGCCTTCCCTGTGCACAATTATTGGGACAGTCACTCCCTGGAGCATCAACAGCCTTTGTGTTTCAGCAGGAAACTCGGAGAAGGAAGCACAAAGACACTGAGAATCCAGCTAATGCCACAGAAAAAGGTCACAGAGGCAGCTGAGATCACAGGCAGTGTCAGGATTATCCCTCTTCCATCTCTATTTCAGCTCTGGTTTTTTATAAAAAGCCAACTCTGCGGAAACTCGGAGCTTAATACTGAAAGGTAGATGCTCACCTCCATCAACAACACTGCCCTTGGAGCTCCAGTCTTTGAATCTGAACCTCTCTGTGAACCTCACACTTGATCCCACACTTTGATTTAGTAAAGAATGATATGCACAGCATCATCTGCGGCTTTAAAGAGGTTCTGCAAGGGATTTTCAGCACAGGCAGTGAACAGCCCTGCAGAAATTGTGTCCCCTAGGGCAGAACAAAAGCAGCTGTGGGCAGGATCCTGTGACCAGGGCCAAAAACCCCAGAGCTGACCCTGTGAGAGCTGACCCTGCAAGAACTGACCCTGCCAGAGCTGACCCTGCCAGGACTGACCCTGCCAGGGCTGACCCTGTTGCCCACCAACTTCTGAATGCTTTTAACCCAAATTCTCCCTGCTCTGATGAATTAACTGCTCTCCACTGAGAACATTTTTGGGGAAAAAGTTCAAATAAAAATCCCACCAACAGTAACCCCTCCAAACCATTTAACAGTTGGGGAAAGCTTAATCAATGATTTTTGTTTCCCCCCTTCTCTTACCAGCATCTCTTCAGGGGAAATAAACATTCCACGAACCCCTTTCGTAAATTCAGTAATAGCAACAATTTCTTTTTTTTTTTTAAATAACAATCCCCTAGCAAATAATTAAAAAAGACAGGCCCACAGTGGGATGCAATTTATTCTTCAGGCTTACACCTCACACAATTAATTACTCCACAGGAGTAAATTCCCTCTTAATGGCAGCTGACAGCTGATGACCTTCACATCACAAAATTTCCCAAACTTCTGAGAGGCCCCCAGATTTCCTAAAGGTGGTGCTGAGCTGGTATTTGGGTGGTACCATCTGAAACGATGGTGCTGCGTGATTGTTCCTGTGAGATCCTGATGTGTTATTTACCCTCCTGCGTGGACAAACCATTGTGGAAGTACAGTAATAAAATAATAATAATAAAATAACTGTGGAAGTGCAGCAATGAAAGAATGTAGCCCTGATGTTCCCTGTCCCGGGCAGACTGCAGGGGGAAGGAAGCATTTCCAGCATGTGCTAAATGTTAAAAGCGTATTTTCAATTTTCACTGAAGTCAGTCTTTTGTAAAACATGTTAATCAGCCATCACACAGGCGTCAGGGTATCCAAGGGAACCCCGGGCTGGGATCATTCCAGGCTGCCCAGGGTGCACAGAAAATCATCATTAACTCCTAAAAAACTGAATAAATGCAGAAAGCAGAGAGGGTGAGGAGGGGAGAGCAACTGGTGAATAAAGGCTGGATTCCAGAGCTGCTCCTCGTGTGCCTCCCCCAAAGCCAGGTGATTACAGGAACAGATGTAGGGCTCTGCCAAGCCAATGAATCAATGCTCAGTTAAATTACACAGCCCGTGAAAATCAATGGCAGCACAAGATGTAACGCCGGGACATAAAAACCCTGCAAACAATAAATAAAGCAGAGCCACGTTTAGAGACTGCCTGGTTATTTATCTGAGCCGGGCTTGGGCACATCGTTCACACCTGAGCACATCACTGCCCAAAAATGAGAGCCCACGGGGCAGCTGCCCACAGCTCCCATTTTGCCCTTAAACGCCAAAAATCCTCACATTTACAGCAATTTCCTTTATTCACCTCGGAGTTTCTGAAGGCAGCACCCTCGCCTTGCTCCTCTCTCCCAGGATAACGCCCAGTTCCCTCAGGATCAGGGCAGGAGGGACTGGAGGACCCTGGCAATCAAACCAAACGATGCACCCACTTCAGCTGTGACACCTTCAGCAGCCCAGAGTTATTGTTTTAAATCCTGATTTTTCTTCGCTCCTATTTCTTTCTCGAGACAAAGGGAGAGCAAGAGAACTGCAGTCAGATTATAGTGTATTTATAGCAGGCATTGATTGCACTGTTTATTCCTGCTCTTTCTGGCCACTCAAATCAGCCCTGTGTCCTTAAGGGGCTCAATTTCCTCCTCACTGATCACCTGGAGCCTTTTCCTGAACTCTCTGAGCAGCTCCGTGGTGGCCCAGGTTGGGGTGGGACAGCTCCTCTCACTCACCTCCATCCCTGTCAGGCTCCTGAAGAGGCCAGGAGCTTCCTACAGGACATGTGAAAGGATTTTTGGGTGTTCTGCTCGGACAAGGCAGCGTCCGGAGCCTCTCCCCATCGCACAGGGAACGGCCAGAGGTTTGGGGTTCTTGAGTCATTCCCAGCTCAGATTAAAGCCACACCAGCCCCTTTTCCCTGTCCTTGTACCCCAGACTCATTTTGCTGGTCCAGAAGCCTCTGGGCTGTTGGCAAAGGAAGAAAGGAGTGATGGATCCAGCAGTTCTGCTCCAGTTCCCCCAGTGCTGCAGTGACACAAAGGTGGCAGTGGCAGAATTCAGTTTTCTGCAGCTCCCAAGGCCTGGAGCAGCAAACGTTTTGTCCAGTCCAGAGCTGAAGGGCTGAAGGGATGAAGGGATGAGGGGATGAGGGGATGAAGGGATGAGGAGATGAAGGGATGAGGGGATGAAGGGATGAGGGGATGAAGGGATGAAGGGATGAGGAGCTGAAGGGTGAAGGGATGAGGAGCTGAAAGGATGAAGGGCTGAGGAGCTGAAAGGATGAAGGGCTGAGGAGCTGAAGGGATGAAGGGCTGAGGAGCTGAAAGGATGAAGGGCTGAGGAGATGAAGGGCTGAGGAGCTGAATGGATGAAGGGATGAGGAGCTGAAGGGATGAAGGGATGAGTACCTGAAGGGATGAAGGGCTGAGGAGATGACGGGCTGAGGAGCTGAAAGGATGAAGGGATGAAGGGCTGAGGAGCTGCAGGGCTGCAGGGCTGAATCTCAGCCCCAGGGGCTGCTCCTCTGCCCCACCCCCTCACAGCCCCTGAATCCCACAGGTGCCCTCCCAGAGCTCCTGGAGCCTCTCCTCATCATCATTTCATGAAGTGCAGGGTTTCAGGCGTGTTTGTGCTGCAGCTGCTGATGTTCAGGTAATGCTTACCCCGAAGCTTTCATGAAACTTTCAGGGCTGCTATTATTTTTAACCTGCTGCCAGAGGCAAATCTGCCAGGAGGAGGCGGCTCCTGGGCTCCTCCTGGCAGACACTCGGTGTCCTCAGCAGGGCCAGGGAAGTGCAAACCAGTTCCCCCTCCTGGTGCCACCCGGGCAGGGCTTTGGCTCGGTGGTGACCAGCACGGATCTGCCAAAATCAGCTTTTAGGGAGGAAAACAGTGGAATCAGCCAGCTCCCAGTGACAGCGGGATGTTTTCATCCATCCTGGGCTAACACCTCCTGCTCTTGTTGTGAGCCACACTCAGATCCTCCAAATTCATCACTTCATTCCGACTGCCCTGCAGAAACGGCTGGCTCTTTTGAAAACTCAATTTGAAAGATCATTAAAAGGTACAAAAGACTTTATGTGTTGAGGGGAAAAAAAAACCCCTCCATACCCAGAGGAGGGGGAGAGGAGCTCTCAGCCATGGAAATGACAGCGTTTGCTACCTGAACCTCTTCAGCTGGAGTTGCTAAGTAACCGTGGCACAGCACGGAGCATTGTCTGCAGCCTCTGGTCTGAGCCCCGCAGGCTGATTCATCCTCCCGAGTGCCCAACCTGCACCGTGAGTGTTTGAAATACTTCAGCATTTACCTGGACAGGAGGAGCAACAAAACAAAACAAAACAAAACAAGAGAACCCACAAACCAAACCCATCTATAATTTATGAATTAAGTTTTATCACCAGGCTGCCATATTTAGACAGAAACCAAACTCCCCTTCCACAGAAGGAGGTGATGGATGAACTGGTTTCTCCCTCTCATATCTGTGCCTCCCACACAGTAAATCCATCTCTCCAGGCTCCAAAGGATGCACATTTAATTACAGATCCTGTCAGTGTTTGGAAAGAGGCAGTGCAAGAAAAGCCTCCCCTGTCTCTGCGCTGCCCTCAGAATCCCCATTTCCCTGGGAGGAGTTTGAAGCCAGCAGAGATCCAGCCCTGGGTCAGGGCTCACCTGAACCAAAACTCTGGATCTCTCTTGGTGCTTCAAGGGTCCCCCAGCCCTGGGACAGCTGAGCAGGGCATTAATTAACACAGAGAGCAGTGATCACCAGCACAGCTCGGGGAGAGCCAGGCAGGGCTCCCAGGGTGACTCCGGTGCTTAAAGGAATCCTGGGTGCAAGGAAAGGTGGCTCACAGACCCAACCTTCTGCTCACTAAAGCAGCCAGGACCAGGAATTGTCTGAGAGCTCCCACCTCACGTTTCCTAAAGAAACCCTTGTGTTTTCCAAAGAAACCCTCACAATTCCCAGAGAAATCCTTGTGTTTTTCAAAGAAACCCTCATATTTTCCAAAGAAACCCTCATGTTTCCCAAAGAAATTCACGTTTCCCAAAGAAACCCTCGTGTTTCCCAAAGAAACCCTTGTGTTTCTCCCAACCCAGGGGTAAGAAAAGCAGGATCCCCTCTGTGTTCCCCTGCAATGCAATTGTGTCATGTTTGCCAAGTGCAATTTGACTTGATTGACTCATTAGGCACTGCAGATTTCCGCTCTTGGAGCAGTCAATCTGTCTGGCCACATTAAATATTTCCTCTTCTAGCTCTGAGGAACCTTTGGGGAGCCCAGAGGCTGCCCCTTGAGGGGTCTCCACACGGCCAGGGGTCTGCAGGGGACACTCCCACGTTGGTGGTGACCTCTGCTGTTCCGTGTCCGTGTTCTGCTTCTTCATCTCCATTGAATTTCCATCAGATCTATTTCCACCAGCTATTATTATTCCACAATAACCCGAGAAAAACGTTCTTGCTCCCCACTCTGAGAGCACTAAGAGGTTCCCAAGTGCAGTAATCAACGCAGGGTCAAGGACTTCTCTTAGGAGACTGTGATGTTGCAAGGTCCTTTATTATACAGACAGAGACTACTATAGACTACACTATGGCTACTACTGAGACTGCTCCAATGGCTACTGCCCAATGGCCCCTGCCCCATGGCCCCTGCCCCATGGCCACTGCCCCATGGCCCCTGCCCCATGGCTACTCACTTATGGCCACTGCCCCATGGTCACTGCCCCATGGCCCCTGCCCCATGGCCCCTGCCCCATGGCCACTGCCCACTCCCAGGCAGTGAAAATTCCCTTTATCCCATCCCACACCCAGGATGTGCCATCCCATAAACAGCAAAGATAAACAATCCCCTAGAAGGTCACACCCTCCAATCCTCTCCCACAGTGGCTGCAGAAGGCCACAAAGCCATGATCCTCTTTTCCCATGTCCATCCCTGGTGACCTGGATGTGCTTCCTGGGCACCTCTGGGCCCGGGGCAGAGGCTCAGCTCTGGGCCTGCCAGGCTGCTGCTCTAGAATACACACAGTGGAGCCCTACACCAAGCACTTCATCCCACACTTGTTTTACCTCCATGTTTTATCCTTGCAAACACAGAGCACACGGCATTATATCCTCAGCACAGGTGCTGCAAATCACCCGAGCTCGGGCGTGTTCTGTGCATCTCCTCGGGGTAATGAGGGAGCTCAGAGAAGAAATCATTCATCTCCAGCAGCTGCAGGTGGGAGCCACAAGGTGCCTTTAACTCGGCAGAGCCGGGGGTGCAGCAGGGACCGAGCCGTGCAGGGCTGAGCACGCCGCAGTCCTTGCCTGCCTTCATGTTAAATTAATTAATCAGAAGATAATTAAACATCCTGGACATACTTGTGTTCGATAAGTGGGACATGCCTGCTTGTCCTCCACGTGAATTCCTCCTGATGAAGCACTTTCAGAAATAAAACCGGGTCTCTTGGTGATTCAGTGCAGATCCAGCAATTAATTCCTCTTCTCCGAGGTTTTGTTTTAGAAGTTTGGTTTCACGAAGGAAATAAAAAACCAACCTTAATTTAAATCTCTGTGTGATAACTGATAATGATTTTATTCCACTCCCACTGGGGCAGGAAGGGAAGTGTATTTTAGGCCAAACCCAGAGTGGTTAATCCAAATACCTTCAGGGCTTAAGTGAAGTTTGCAGATGAAGGGGAGATGGCTGCTCCCTCTTTATCCCCTTCACCTCCACAAAAATCAGCTTTTTGAGGGCTCCTGGTCACTGCAGAGCTCTCCCAGCTTCTCTTCTTGGTGGAACACACTTCTGGCTGCCTTTGCCACTCCAACACTTCCTGGGGACACACTTTCCTTTTTTCTGGATTAAAAAAGGGAATGGTTACAAACTAGCAAAGTATAACTGGAAAGGAGTTTAGCCCAGGGAAATTTATGAGAACAGGCAGATGGAAATGGATCAAAAGCAGGTGGGTGAGGCAAAGGGATGCAAAACCAGCAAAGGGATGTAAAACCAGCACTGAACGGGCTGTTTGAGCCCAGGCACCTGCTGCAGGCTCTGCTCTGGTTCCAGGAGCAGAGATCCCACCCTGGGAAAAGCTGGAATCTGCCAGCTCAGATTCCTCCTTTTGTATCAACAGCTCCTCTGTTGAGGAGGATTTCCCCGTATCAGTTAAACCAGAACATCTCGCAGGGCTGCTCAGAATCCCTCATTCCCACACAGCTGCTTCTTCTGATACTCCTGGTGCTTAATGAGAAAATTCCCTTCAAAGCAGCAACACCAGGATGAGGAGAGAGACCCACCTGCAGCACGCTGAGCTCTGTGCCCCACTTTCCATTATCCAGTGTAAAGACACACAAACTGGAAATGAAAACGTTTAGAGTGTGTCCAGAATGGCAGCAGAGGCAATCACGGGGTTCTGGAGGCACTCACGGGATTTTGGAGGGAATCTCAGGATTTTGGAGGCAATCACAAGATTTTGGAGGCAATCATGGGATTTTGAAGGCAATCATGGGATTTTGGAGGCAATCACAGATTCTGGAGGCAATCACAGGATTCTGGAGGCAATCACAGGATTCTGGAGGCAATCACAGGATTCTGGAGGCAAACACAGGATTCTGGAGGCAATCACAGATTCTGGAGGCAAACACAGGATTCTGGAGGCAATCACAGGATTTTGAAGGCAATCACAGATTCTGGAGGCAAACACAGGATTCTGGAGGCAATCACAGATGCTGGATGCAATCACAGATTCTGGATGCAATCACAGATGCTGGAGGCAATCACAGGATTTTGAGGACAATCACAGATTCTGGAGGCAATCACAGATTCTGGATGCAATCACAGATTCTGGAGGCAATCACAGGATTCTGGATGCAATCACAGGATTTTGAGGACAATCACAGATTTTGGAGGGAATCCCAGGATTTTGGAGGCAGTCGGGGGATTTTTATGATCCTGAAACCATCCCAGGATTTTTTTCCTCAGGCACTGGACACAGCCCCAGTGCTGGCTCTGCTGCTGCCCGTGGCAAACGCCTTTGCTGCACCCTGTGCCAGCTCTGGGACACGAGCTGGGGCACCAGGCAGGGGTTGAGGACTGAAACCAGCAGCACAAACAGGGTGGGAGCTCTTCCTCCCCACCAGGGGCTCTCCACGACCCTGATTATCGGGCAGGACAAAGCCCCAGCTCTGTCCCAGCGCTCACTGAAGCACAGAACACCTGAGCCAGCCCTGCCTGACGCCCCAGCCGCTGCTGGCAGCGAGTTTGGCTCAGCCAGAGCATCCCTGGCACTCCCAGGTACAGCAGCGACCCCAGCCCATCCATCAGCGCTGTCTGTCCCCTCCCCTCAGTTTGTGTCCCTGGCTTTAATTTGGAACCGGGATGTTCTGCTGTTGTTTCATCAGATTTCATTAATGGTGTCTTCTAATTGACCTGGCTCCAAATTCAGAGCTGAAATCACGTGATCGGCTCCTTATTCTGAATATCATTCCCTAATTTTGAAAATCAGGATCTGCCATTCCCAGAAACCCTGATACATCTGCAGTCCTTTTACCCAAGCACACACTTCCAGGCGGAACGTTCAAAAAGAAAAACTATTCTCAGTTCCAACAGAAAAAAAAAAAGGCAGAGAAAAATAAAAGGTATCGCTCTAATCCAAGGAACTGTGTGCAGCTGGATCAACATTTCCATTAAAATAAAAAAAAAGCAAAAAGCTAAAGCGACAGGAAAAAGCCTTGCCTTGCGCTGAATTTATGTAAATAACAAAGGCAAGAAAATGAATATTCATGTACCACGTGCTGCTTAATGGGCTCCTGCCGTCTGTTCCGGGAATTCTGCCCCGAGCCGGGCATCGGGAGCGCCGGGGAGTCCGCAAGGGCCGGGATGGACAGAGAGGGATGGACGGAGAGGGATGGACGGAGAGGGATGGACGGAGAGGGATGGACAGAGAGGGATGGACGGAGAGGGATGGACGGAGAGGGATGGACAGAGCCCGGGATGGACAGGGCCAAGGATGGACAGAATTCTCTTCCTTCCACCATAAATAAGGCAGCAAAAGAGCAATCCTCGTGTTTACCATCAGAGCAATCACAAAAGGCCACGGGAGCCACAAAGAGAACCTGGATTTAGGCTGGCTAATCACAGAAATATTCCGAGTGCTCAGAACTCCTGATGATCAGGCCAAGCGCTGCAGTAGCTAACACACAAGCAGGCTCAATTAACCCTAATTAGTTCGGAGTCGTGCTACAAAAGCTTTCATTAGCAGTCACTGAATGGATCGAGGGACGGAAATAACATCTGGTTGTGAGCTGTAGTTAAGAACCTCTCGGTGGATGAAGAAGAGGGGAAAAGGGAAAGGGAATGGGAATGGGAATGAACCTTTCCTTTGCAGGGACAGAGGAGCTGCTGCAGCCCCGTGCTGGAGCTGTAAATATTGATCTGACACCACAGGTCTGCCAGGTGCCACCTAGAAACGTGCTTTGACGATTTTATTTTTATAATTTGCCAGAGGAATTCCCATTGAAACAGCGACTCAAATCGGGGTCTTCAACATCTCCCAAGAGTTTTCTTTAGTTTTGCTCTTTAGAAGCTCTGAACGCGTTTATTCCCCGACAGAGTAGGAAAACACTGCAGTTTAAAAGTTTTCAGGAGGAAAATCTTTTTCATCTGCTCAGCTGATCCCTGTCCAGCAGTGGCTGTGCTGTGGGTGTGTTCGCTGAAGAAACCAACCCGTCCCTCCACTCTGAAATGCTTTAATTTCGGTTCAAAAGTTGCAAGGACAGAGGTTTGATGGACTGTGTATTCATGGAGGGAGTCCAGAGAAGGCGAGGAGCGAACCCCAAATGTCCCAGTGAGGCTCAGGAACAGGACGCTGCTCTGCCCCAGGAATGGGAATGTGCCCTTTTGGAAAGGAAAAACCCTTCCAAAGATCCCCTCTGTGCCTTTAGCCGGGCATCCCGAGCGGCTTTCCTGCACCTCCCATCCCCCGAGGGCACATTCCCGATCCCATTTCCCATCCCCCGAGGGCACATTCCCGATCCCATTTCCCATTCCCGATCCCATTTCCCATCCCCTGAGGGCACATTCCCCATCCCATTTCACATTCCCGATCCCATTTCACATTCCCGATCCCATTTCACATTCCTGATCCCATTTCCCACCCTAGGGCACATTCCCAATCCCGAGCTGCCCGCACCCCATTTCCAGCACGGAAATCTCCCCCACAGGGAGCGCTGCCATCTGCTCCCCCCTCACTGATCCCACTGCTCATCCCGATGCCCTTTCCTCAATCCCGTTAAAGGCCTTTGCAGATCTCCTGAAAGCAGCAAATGAAGGATTTTCATGGGATAAACTTGCTTTTACCGGCTTTAGGCTTCAGCTTCCTTTTTGCTGCCCCTTTTCTGGGGTTCAGATGCTGGAGCACTGCGAGTGGCCAGGATGGAGTGCCCTGGACAAGGCTCCTGTCAGTGTTTCTGATGTTCAGGGGGCTCTTTGCAGCTCTCCCCAGTTCCCACTGCACTGATGGCTGCCTGGAAACGCCTTTAGACAGATTAACTCTGTATTTGAGACCCTCAAATGCCACCCAGCTCCAGATCCCTCTGTCTGGGTTTTCATGAGCAGGAGCCTCCTGATTCTCCCACTGAATCTGATAATGCCAAGGACAGCACCAAAGCACAGAGCTGAGATTTTCCTCTTGGTCCCCTGGGCTTGTTCCAGGCTGGAATTACTGAGCTGGGGCTCTAAATATGAAATTTGTGTCACTCTGAGTGACCTTGGGCTCAAATTCAGAGTGTAGGGAGTGCTCCCTGCACTGTAGGGAGTGCTTCCTACCTGTGCTCCCTCAGGCCCTGGAAGGGGGAAAAGCCTCACCCCTGATCCAGATCCCCCAGTTCTGCACAGACCCTGCAGGGCTGATCCCAGTTCTGCACAGACCCTGCAGGGCTGATCCCAGTTCTGCACAGACCCTGCAGGGCTGATCCCAGTTCTGCACAGACATTCCAGGGCTGATCCCAGTTCTGCACAGACATTTCTGGGCTGATCCCAGTTCTGCACAGACCCTGCAGGGCTGATCCCAGTTCTGCACAGACATTCCAGGGCTGATCCCAGTTCTGCACAGACATTTCAGGGCTGATCCCAGTTCTGCACAGACCCTGCAGGGCTGATCCCAGTCCTGCACAGACATTCCAGGGCTGATCCCAGTTCTGCACAGACATTCCAGGGCTGATCCCAGTTCTGCACAGACCCTGCAGGGCTGATCCCAGTTCTGCACAGACATTCCAGGGCTGATCCCAGTCCTGCACAGACATTCCAGGGCTCTGCTCCCCTCCCCTCTCCTGTGCCTGAGCTTTATGGGATGGGACTGGATCACCAAACGACCCACTTAACGTTTGCTGGGACTTCACCTGTAAGTTTTTAAACTAGACACAAATTTTACACCTGTTTTCATTTCACGGGCACCCATAAAAAAATAAAACTTTTGTGATGTTAATGCAACTTCAGACACGAGTGAGGTGTGCTGTGCTGCCTGCTCTGCACATTTACATTTGACATTCTCAGGAACTGAGATTAAAATAGCTCAGGAAAAAAGTCCACTGTAAAAAAAAATACGAACAACATTCCATCATTAACTGCAATAATCCATTCTACCATTAACTGCAGCCTGCAGTCAAAAGGAAATTTAAAGTCAGTGCTGCCCATCCTGAGACAAGATGCAGTTTAACAGAAGTGTCAATAATTCAATATATTTATTGATAAAACAGAAATAGCTACGAATAGAAGCCAGGGAACTTCGATTAATTCTCAGTCTGTCTTTTATTATTTGGCATAATCATAATAAAAGCAGGTCACAATTCCATTCTGCACAAAAACTGCAGTGAAATTACAGAGCCACTAAAAGCAGGTCCTGAGGCTGATGCAGATCTCTCCATCAGCACAGCTCCATCCCATAAGCTCCACTCGGTGTAAAACTTGTACAAAAGGCATTTGAAAATCATCCTGGAGCTCCGAGATAAATCTGTGTGCTCTTAAGTTCAAATCCTCCTGGTACTGGTATTAAAGGAGAATTAGGTTTGCATTAATTGGAGCTTGAGAGATGCTCTGATAATGTTATTACAGTGAAAATGCAATTACGTGTGAGAATGTTTGAACAGCGGAATATTTCCCGTTTGAGTTTGATTTGTAACACTTACAAACATGCAATACATTGTTGGGAATATATTAAACTAAATCCAGATTCATTTACTGCTGAACCCTCCCTGTTCAGGCTCTGCTCCTCCTGGCAGGGATCATTAAAGGGCTGCAGGAATTACCAGCGGCACCCTCTGCGTTTCTTTCTTTGCCTCTCTTTTCGTGCTCAGAGCTGCCCCAAAGCTCAGCTGAAGGAACTGTGTCACTGCAGGTGAGCCAGGGACAAAGCCCAGCCCAGGCCCTGAGCACACCCCGCGTGCAGCTGCCCCTGTCCTGGCTTAACTGGGCTCCCCCAAAGTTAAACAAAAATAAACTGAAGGTAAAATGTCAATGAAGGGTTTGTCGGGTTAATTAATGGCCTTTAATCACCCTCACTGTGTGAGCAGGTAACACCTCCAAAACTCCACCCGAACCCGCTGAACTTCCCACCCCCAGCTGCAGCCGAGGAGCCCGGGCTGTGCCAGCCCAGCTGGGGCTGAGCCCTTTGGGCAGCTGGGGAGCCACGGGCAGGGCCACACCGAGAGTCTGACTGTGCCCTCCAGGAAATCTGCACAGCAATGATTCTCCACAGGGCCACACCGAGAGTCTGACTGTGCCCTTCAGGAAATCTGCACAGAAATCATTCTCCAGCCAGGGCCACACCGAGAGTCTGACTGTGCCCTTCCAGGAAATTTGTGCAACTCTGCACACAAATAATTCTCCAGCCAGGGCCACACTGAGAGTCTGACTGTGCCTTCCAGGAACTCTGCACCCAAATGATTCCCCAGCCCCAGCTCTCCCGTTTCCCTGGGAGTTCCACACTCTGCAGTGTGCAGGAACACAAGCAGGGATCACCCCCACACTGCTCCAAGCTGCCTCTCCCCCTCCATTAATAAAGGGTGAACTGAAACACCTCTGCGAGCACAGGGATTTACCTGAGGAGTGAAAATGAGTTGCAGTCATTTCTTTAAGTGATAACCAAAACTTTACGTTCTGTACTGGGGCTGCACTGGGGACTGCTGGGATTTCCCTGGGAAAGTCACAGCACAGCCGTGGTGAGACACCTGTGGTGGTATAACTTATATCAAAACTTCCCGGCATAAAAGGGGGGGCGGAATCGGAAATGAGGTATTCCAGAGCAGTTACTACAACTTCCGCCTCCAAAAAACTCATAAAAACCCGGTGAGCACTTGGAGAAGCTCTCTTTTCAGCTTCCGGTGGACTGGCAAGACGTGCCTTTCCTCTCCCCCCTTGCACCGTGCTGGTGCGG
>VZTZ01053032.1:49481-85066 GCA_013400955.1 Drymodes brunneopygia
GAAGCTAACACCATAGGAACTGCGTTTCCTATGAAAAATCAGCATGAAAGAGCAAGAGAAAGCTTCTCTCCCTTACATGGGTTGGAAGGGGACCTGTTCCAGAGGGTGGTTTCTTTAACTACAAGTCAAAATGTTACCTTTTGTTTGGTCAGTAAAAAGAATAAGGAAGTGTGGGGGGGGGGAAAGGGGAAAGAATATTCTAAAGAAATCTTGTTCTAATTCCTGATTGTCATTGTTATTACTTGCTTTAAGTTTGTTAATAAATTTCTTTTTATATTCTTTAAAGTATAAACCTGCCTTGCCTACTATTAGTCCTTACCTCACAACAAAAATCAAGTAATTTTAGTGAATGTGCTAACGTTTAACCAGAGAGCTGCTGCAACTAATATTTCTGCCTAGTTTTCAATTCCCCAAACCTCTAAACCCGCAACAATCACCCCATGGGGGAAAACAACTTCTTCCACACAGAAAGTCTCCTTGCCAAGAGGAAAACACCTTGGAGGTCAGTCTGCAGAAAAAAGCCACTTGTGAAAAATTCCAGCCCTGAGCAAACTCAGCTGCTGGGCTGGAGATGAGCAGAGGAGCCTCAGCTGAGGCTCAGAGCTGGCTTCTCTCTTCCCATCTTGCAGGAGTGGAGTCGAGTGCTCCCACGAGCTGGATCAGGCCTTGCCAGCAGCCTAACGAGCCTCTTCCGAGGGGATTCATAATTAATGAACATGTGAGGTGGTGTCAGCTCTAATGATCTCTGACTTGCTCCATCTCTATTTCTTTGCGAGGCCTCCCTGTTCGGTGGCTGCTGTCACCCCGCTCCAGCCCCGCTCATAAATGGGATGTGACAGGGGAAATGGAGCCTGCAGTGACTCTGTCCCTGTGCAGCTCCTCACGCCAGGAAACCCCCAGAGAACACAAAAATGTGTCCTGAGCCCACCCTGGGCAAACCTGCTTGGCTGTAACTCATAAACCTGGAAAATAAAGCTCCGTTTCCAAGCACAGAGAGGTCTCCTCGTCTTCTCCTAATAAAGCCCATTCTGAGGGTTTTTCCTAAACAGATCTTTAGTGCTTTTCCTTTCTTTTGGGATTTGAAGGGATTAGAATACTCTGTGTACAAAATAGAAATGTAGCTTAGTTGGTCAGCGTGGGGTTTTCTTTTCCCTGCCGTCAGACCTTTTTATCCTCCAAGATAATCAAAATGCTCCCCCTTACACAAATCAAAAAACCAGAGGATTTTAGGGTGACTCTGGAAACAGCAGGAGGCTTTCCCACACTGCAGTCAGAAAACGAGAAAAAGAACAAAATCCTCAGTATGGACAGAGTAACCCTGCTCGTGTGGGCAGAGAACACTCAGTGCCTGAGCACACAGAGCTTTCAAAAGAGACAATCCCACAGCAGGAGCCCTGAGCTGGGCACAGGAACCAAAGCCCAGCTGCTGCTCCTGGTAGTGCCCAGAACAGCAGCACAGAGAGCTGGGCCTGCCCTGGCCCGGGGAAGGGGATGCTCATTAAAGGATCCAGGCAGGACACGGTGCCTCCAAGCAGATCTGCTCCCTGCAGGACGATCCAGCAGCACTGGATTGATTCTGGCAGGGTTTGAAGTGAAAATCGAGCGGCTCCTGGGCTGGGCAGAGCTGCAGCCTCCACTTGAGTTGAAGGAGAAAATCCCCCTGCCCAGCATCTCAGAGGCTGCAGGCAGAACTCTGCTGAACGTGATCTGCCTGCAGAAAACAGAGGGGAAATTGGGGAGGGGTACTAAAGGACATGGGGGTAATTACTGTAATTACTGCCCCCAGAAATGAGGGCAGGATGGGTTTATGGGCCTGAGGTGCTGCTGCCCCTGAACAGGGTCCTGGGGCACTGGGGGGTCCCACAATTGGCTCAGACTCCCCATAATCTCAGCTCAGACATTAAATTAGAGAGGGTTTCCCTCTGATTCCTGATTTCCCTGGCCACACTCAGCTTTGCATCCCAAGCCCTGAAATCCTCCTGTCCAGTCTGAGTTTTGGAGATAAACAGAGACAGCACCACAGGCTGGCACCTGCTCAGGTGTTTGTTCCAAGGAAAAGCCACCTGGGCACCCCGTGGAAAATGGAATCTTTCTGCCCCATTCTTGTTCCACTCCAGCAATCCCAATTCAGCCCAGATATAACAGGCACAGAACTGAAGATACAAATCTGCCTGAACGTCCTCAAGCCCCAGATTTGAGATATGCTGGGCTTTGCCCAGTGGCTCTGGTGAAGATTTCCCAACCCCCAGAGTGAAGTGAGGGGTGTAATTCCAGCAGTTCCAGGGTTCTAAATGAGAATTTGCAGGTGACCAAGGGGTGCAAAGCTGCCCTGGGCCCCCCAGGGCTCTGCAGGAGGATCCCTGGCACTCCCAGCACTCCCAGCTGGGATTCTTCCTGCACACAGAGCCCTGACTCCAGCAGGTGCTCACAAAACCCATCACATCTCACTCAACAACCTCATTCTACCGCCTCATCAGCTCATTAAAACTCGTGATTATTAATTATTTATGCCATTATTACCCATTATTATTTCAGGGGGTACTCAGGCTTTAACAACAGATCAAGGAGAATTTACACTCACAGCACTGGGATTTTTTTTTAGTTTGTCTTCAGCAAAATAATTGGGGAAAAAAAAACAAAACAAAACCTCTTTGACACCAAATCAACAAAGAGGGAGGAATTTCAGAACTATGCAGAAATTCTTCTTGAAGCTTAAAAACACAGGAACACCCTTCTTTTGCTCTTCATGTCATTAATTCTGAATAGGAATTAAGAGGCTGACAAAAGGAGAAATCAGTGGTTTGGCTCTGTGTGTGCCAGTGCTGTGCTGGTGCCAGGGTCAGTGCCGTGCTCAGGGAGCAGCACTTCTGCCCAGCCCCAGGGAAAAGGAAGAGAAATTCTCGCTGTGCAGGCGCCCAGGAGCCCCTGGTGCCCCCCACGCCTCTGTCAGCAGGAGCAGGCTGAGATTTGCACACCCAGGAGCACCAAAAACACATCCCAGCCCCACAGGCTGACAGCAGTGAAGGGGAAATAACACAGGACAGGATTTCCATGTGCAAATGCACAGAATTGCATCTTCTTTCACTCTGCCAGGGCTGCTTTTGGGATCTTTCTGGGCCTCTTGGGGCTCCAGGAGCACAAACATCCTCACCCAGGAGCCTGGTGAGCTCAGGCTGGTTCTCACTGTCTCCCCTGCAGCCCCAGGAATGGATTTCCCATCCCATCCAAGGAATCCATGACTGCAGCTCAGGAGTTCCTCACTGCAGCTTCCCTGCAGGCACCTTCAGGTCCAATTCCCTGCAGGAGAGCCCAGATGAAAATGCCCATCATCAAGGGGAGCTTTGGGAGCCAGGCTATTGATTCCTGCCTCGGGTGAGCAGGTTAATTAAATGGGAATTGTGAGGCAGCAGCTGATCAGGGGACTGAGGAAAGCTGAATCCATGAATGCTTCCAGGGCTGCTCGAGCCATTTAAAGTGAGGGATGGCTGATAAAGCCCTGCCTGAGCCTGGCACTGGGTTCAGGTGGTTCTGGAGGGGGTTCTGGGCTCTCCAGTCTGGCTGGGGGTGGGTCTGGGTTGATGTTGGCATCAGCACCCAAAGAAATACCTGATGGGCACTGCTCTTTGTAGTAATCAACACTGGGGCAGCGGAGTTCTCTGATGAGACTGTGATGTGCAGAGTTCTTTATTGTACAGCCAGAGACTNATCAATCCTGCCTTTGTGTCCTGCCTTTTCCTCCTTTTTTACCTTTCCCCAGTTAATTCTGGGAGTCTTGGGACCCCTGGCTGTGCAGAGCTTGAGCCCCTCTGGTTGCACCCCCGAGGTGCTGCTGGATCAGCCTCACTGAGAGGTTCCAGCTGCAAACGCTCAGCAAAGCCCCAGGAGCTGCTTCTGCCTGGTTATTTTAGCAGGAATTCTGCTCAGATGTTTTCCTTCCATGTACAAGCACCCGTGGCAACGATTCTGGTAATTTATTTGGTTGTTCTAGCTCCTGTGCCCTTCCCTCTCCTCAGTCTAATCTGTTTTCTTGTTGAATTTTCACAGAAACCATACAAGAATTTGCTCACACAATCAAGCAGGAAATTCCAATTATTTTTGACACAGCAAGGAAGCAGCAAACTGAGAAATACCTGGAGGTGGGAGAGGGCTGGAATGTGTAAAGCAGCTGCCACAGAGGTGCTTTTTGAGTTATACAACCTCACCTCACAGCATGCACTGTGCACATCCCCTGGCAAATGCCTCCCTTGCCACAAAAACCTGGCTTTTGTGCAGCCTGTCCTTGTCTTTTCCTCTCCATCCCTCCAGTGCTGGGAGCAAGGCAGAGGAGAGGCCCAATCTGGTTATTTTTGCAGCACAATCCAAAGTTCTGGGCATTTTTTCCATGCCATGAATGCTGTGGGAAATCTGGGGTTTGAGTAGCAGTGAGTTAATGTGACTTTTCCTTCTTGTGGCTGATTTCTGTTGGGTCGTTTTTTAAAAAGTCAACTTTGCAGTTAATTAACTTTAAAAAAAAATCAAACTTCCAATGAATTATTTCAGATAACCTCTTGCTCTGTTTTCTGCAGTCCCTGGCAGTCAGGATTGAAGCTAAAATAACGAGTTAGGAATCAAAACACCAACTGTTACTGCAAGATGAGGAGATGCCCAGACTGCTCTGGTGACAGCAGCGGGCCCGGGCTGTCTGCAGGGCCAGCAGCTCATCATATGTTTTTGGGGTTTGCTTTCTGTGCAGGAGGCTGCAAACACTGGGGGAAGTTTCCAGCAGCTCCTGGCTTGGAGGGGAGCAGCAGGAATTCATCAGGAGTCCATCTGGGCAGGGATTCAGCAGGAATTCATCAGGAGCCTGGTGCTGACAGCGTCAGATGGACGGGTTCAGCGTGGGAATGCAGGGCAGGCTGGAACACAGCAGAGCAGAAATGGAACACCCCAAGCCAGGCAAATTAACCAAAATATCATAGTGAGGCTTGATCTCGCTTCCTACAAACCCCAAAGGAACAAATCCAAAGGATTCTCATGTGTGAGGTGTTTCTACACTGACTCTGTCCTCAAATCTCTTTGATTTTTGTCCCAAATTACAGGAACAAATGAACACAAAGACATTGCACTGCAAGAAGGAGAATAACTGGGAGCTGATGAACTGCCCCAGGTGGAATTTGAGCTGCAGGACCCAGGGTTGGTCAGGATGACCATCCAGGATGGTCAGGCAGCAGGAGGTGCTGACCAGTGCCAGGTGTGCAGAGCATTCAGACCCCTCTGACAGAGCCATGCAGAACAATCCCTTTGTACAAACCCAATAACTTCATCCCATTTCCACACAGATTTCCAAATCCTCTCCCCAAACCCCTCAGGGCTGGCACAGACCTGGCTGCTCCCTGCTCAGGGCTCTGCAGGGGCAGTGCCAAAGTGTGGAATTCCAGTGTGGAATTCTGCTCAGGGTGAGGTTTGTGTGTCCTGTCCAGAGCACAGGAGAAGCCAGGAGGGTTCTCAGGGTGAGGTTTCTGTGTCCTGTCCAGAGCAGAGCAGCCAGGACAGTCCCAGCCTCCAGGAGGGTGAGGTTTCTGTGTCCTGTCCAGAGCAGAGGAGCAGCCAGGACAGTGCCAGCCTCCAGGAGGGTCCCAGCTCAGGGTGAGGTTTGTGTGTCCCTCTGTCCAGAGCAGAGCAGCCAGGACAGTGCCAGCCTCCAGGAGGGTCCCAGCTCAGCTCAGGGTGAGGTTTGTGTGTCCTGTCCAGAGCAGAGGAGCAGCCAGGACAGTGCCAGCCTCCAGGAGGGTCCCAGCTCCCTCCCTGGCAGCAGCGCTCACGAGGCCTGGCAAACCCAGGAGGATTCATTTCCCAGCATATTTATTTATTCGACTGACTAGCATGCAGTGCCCGTCGCCCTGGCAACCGGGCACTTATTTACAACTCCGGGAGCTGCGAGTGGCACCAGGACACCGGCACGGAGAGGAATGCTCCGGGAAATGGCTGGCACGGCTCTGACAGGAGCAGCTCCAAAGGAGGAGCAGGAGGGGGAGGCACAGGAAGGCAGAGCATCGCCCAGGAGAGGCTGAGGCAGCTCCTGCCTCTCCCCACCGTAGGTGTGTGTTATTTCTATTTCTGAGCGTTGGAAACCATCTGCAGTTAATGAGGAACGAGCTGCTCAGGAGGCCCCGGGCTGCCACCCCGGGATGCTCCAGCAGGTGTGAGGGATGGAGAGCACTGCACGGATCCCTGCTGGAGGAACAGGCAGAAATCAGCCCAGGCTGTCCTGGGGGGCTGCAGCTGGAGATCAGGGCAGGACTGATCTGTTCTGCAGAACCAGGACAATCCTTTGAGACCAAACCTTACCCTCCCCAGATCCAAGCTGGGACAGAGCTGAAGGACACCTGCAGCTCCCCCAGCACAGAGTCAGGGTCGTTTAAAGGCACCAGAAATCAACAGCCCTCATTTGAAACAGAAAAACAACCCAGGTTCCCTTTCCAATGGCATTTTCGTTTTTTCAGAATGAGAATAATTTATGCTGATGAGAACAAATGGCATCTAAACCCTGAGATGTGGAAGCCTTGCTGTGTGTGAAGGTTGGGAACAATGAACATCCAGGGGATTTCTGCAACAAAGCTCTCACACCCTGCCTCTGCTCAGGCTTTCCTCCAGCACAAACAGGAATCCCTTCATCCACCCTCCCAAAAAACACACCAGTGTTTTTAACCATTATTTCAGGTTTGTGGAACCTGGGGCATCAACAGCTTCTTTTATTTTCTTTTCTTTTTTTTTTTTTTAATCTATTTACAGATTATTATTAACAAAAGCCCCAATCAACTCCTCAGACTATGCCATTAAAAAAATAAAGATAAAATGTGGGACAAATAAAGATAAAATTCGCAGGAGGCATTCCATTCAATATAATCTCTGTGATATCCCTCGGACAGATATAAAAATATCAATAAAATGCAGAGTATTGGCGAGCTTGAAGGGACACCTGCTGACAGAGGGGGACATTACAGGCACCGAGCTCCTGCTCAGAGGATGCCCCAGCCTGGGACTGAGCAGGGATCAGCTGCACTTTGGGAATTCAGGATCTTGCCCGGCAGGAAACGCCAGGAGCTGAGAGTGGGAAAAGGGATCTGCACGCTCCAAGGCTGACATCAGAGTGAGGGATTTTGGGGGGAAAAAGGAAAGGTTGGGATCTCCAACAGCAGCAGGGGAATTTGGAGAGCTCCCCACACTGAATTCTTGAATGGATTCCACACCAGGTGATGCAGCACGAGGGGAAGGACACGTGCTGTGATTCCTCCCTCCCTTTTTCCCTTCTAAACACAAAGCTTTTCAAGGCCTTTTGCTTCAAGCTGGTCCTTGTAATTAAAAGAACTGATAAAACCCCTTCGTTAAAGGGATCTGTACATATTAGAGTTCATTAAAATGTAATTCCCACTGAACAAGACATTTTAATCTAACCATACTTGGAAAAAGAAGGAGGAAAATGAGACCCATCCTCCCTGCCCTCCCCTCCCACCCCTGCATGTATCCGTAGGCCATGTGTGTTAATTACAACTTACTTGCTAAATGGGAAAATTATACATTAGCAAGTAGTTAACCAGTTATTAACTCAATTACACTTCAGAGACCTGGGAGGAGCTGCATTCCCAGGCAAGGGGTCCACTATATGTTATTATTTTCCATGTTCTTCAGTCTACAGGGCTGCTGAAAGGATTTAAATCCCATTGAAAACACTGCTCGGGGATGGGAAGTTGCACAGAGCAGCACCCCAAAAGCATTTTACAGGCAGTGCCAGGGGGCTCTGTATTCACACACCCTAAAAAGTCATTTTGGTCACGAGAGGAACCCGAGTTCCTGAGCAAACAAACCCCAGAGCCATCGGGGCTGCTCCCATCTCCCTGCCCAGTTAAAGGGTATTTGGAAAAGCAGAAGAGACCCCTCAGCAATCTGGCAGAGATGTTGTGAGGAAATCAATGAACTTTTAAGGGAGATTGTTCAGGGGTTCCCTCACACCTGCCTGGTGAGAGTGGGAATAAAACTTTCTTTTCCTTCTGCTTCACATCCCATCAGGGGAGACACCAGAGCCCAGTCTGGGTCTAACATTTTCACACACAGGGGTTGGCTCCGGAAAAAATTGCCCCTGTCCTAGCCCTGGGAGCCCTGAGCTGTGCCCCAGGCTCATGGACTGAGCCTTTCCCACTTTGGGAACTTCTGGATCCATCCTCCCCCTGCCACACTGAACCAGGTAAAACTCACTGGGAATTAGAAAAATTTGCCTCCCACTGTGTGTGTTGGATCTTAGATGGTGGAAATAAATAAATAAATAAATAAATAAATAAAGAAGCCCTCGAGTTTCCCTCTGAACTGCAGTGTAAACACTTCTTAAGAGTCAAGCAAGTGGTTTGAAGAGCTTGTTTCACTTGTTCCATGCAAATATCAAGATTAACAGAGAGATTAATTATGTCCCATTTTTCTTCTTACAAAGGATACAGGCAGATTTAGAATAACAAAAATAAACCCTCTGGATTAATATTCATAACACAATGCTGAGCGCTACAAAAGCAGCTCATTTTTTATGTAGAAAGGGGGAGAAAACAAACCGTCAAGAGTGCTCCAGAAGCATAAATCCATATTAACGAAGGAAGTCTCCCAGGATGCTCCTCCCCAGCCTGCTGCAGGAGGGCTGGGGGCTCGGGAGGGTGTGCAACATGTCATGGGCTGAGGGAGTAAAACCCAGTTCAAAGATTCGGGCTCGAAATTTCATCTGGGTCACATCAAAGCTCTGCTCCTGTTTGAGTTTCCTGTTCCTCCTTGTAGTGTTCACCCAAGGGCAGGGACTTGGCACAGGATGGAGAAGTGCAAAGCCCTTCATTGCACAGTGAAAATCCCTTCAATCCCAGCACACAGACAGGACAGAACCTCACAGAAACAGCAAAGATGCATCCCCGAGTGTCCCCCAATCCCCTGGAGCATTGCCCAGGTGTTCCCTGGGATGGGAACAGGTAAACAATGCCCTACAAGCTCACAAACCACAATATTCTCACACAATTGCTCCACAAGGCCACAAAGCCATCACACTTTTCCCCAGCCCATCTCAGGTGCCCTGGATGTGTTTCCATGATCACCTCCAGGCTGGGGAAAAGGCCCATTCCAGGCCTGCCTGTCTGTGACACCCAGGCTGTGACCCTACACCCAAATCTGTAACACCCAGGGTGTGACCCTACACCCAAATCTGTGACACCCAGGGTGTGACCCTACACCCAAATCTGTAACACCCAGGGTGTGACCCTACACCCAAATCTGTAACACCCACGGTGTGACCCTACACCCATGTCTGTAACACCCACGGTGTGACCCTACACCTCCTCACGGGGGATGAAGGCTCTGGGTCAGGTTTTGCTCTGAGGTTGTGGCAGTTCCCAGGCAGGGCAGTGAATCCCACTGGGAACAAGGAAAGGAAGCGTCACCAGCCCTGCCAGTGACAAACACAGTTCTCAAACACTGGGTGAGAAGAATTTAATGCTGCCTGAGGAACAAACCAATCTCTCAGAGCACAGCCAATCCCAGGAGAACTTTCTGAGCATTTTAAAGCTCTCACTTCACCCAAACCTGCACTCAGCCAGGAGCTGCGTGTGAAACACACAACAAGAACACATTTCTATGCTGGGAACTGCTCTCCTGTGGCAGCACTGCCAGGTCTGGCAGTTCTTTGACAAGCCCAGAGTGATTTCATTCAGCATTTCCAGCTCCCCATCTATTTATGAGTTTTATCAAGGAAATTTTGAAAAGACGCTTATTTAGACAAGCTTTTTGTTTCACCCTTCACTGGTAATCAGAAAAATCAAGGCGAAGTCAGCCCTTCAGTGACATCTTGGCTTCTCTTCTGGAGCACTCTGAGGTAACAGCCCATTTCGTGCATTGGATGCAACAGAGACAGCACTTAATACATGTAATTACGCAGTTTGCAAATGTGACAGCTCTGATGTTGCTGCAATACAAGTCTATGCCGTTAAATTAGAATTATAATGACAGTAATTACACTAATTAGCCTTTTTTCCCCCCAGTTTGTTACCAGCAAAGTTTTGCATATTTACGTGAGTAACAGCTACTTCTGCTTCCTCCTGAAATCCACCAGAACCAATTCACGGGGAGCTCATTTATCCCAATTTATCCCAGCCCTGCACGGCAGAGGCAGCATCCACAGATGAGAACCCAGGTGCCAAAAGGGCAAGGCTTAAAATCCACGGCGTGTTTGCCATAAATTATTTGTGTCTCCAAGTGTGATGCTCCGAGGTTTAGACAGGCACGGGCTGAAATATTCAGTGTAAGGCTCAGGCAGCAGCAGGGTTTGGGATCGGGGCTGCTCTGCAGTGCCACAGGTGCAGGAGATTTCCATCTCCCTGGCAAGGAAACGAGGTTTGGCGCAAGAGCTGCCCAGCAGAACGCTCTCAAATCCCATTGCCCTGCTGCCATATGGAAAGCAGAAAGCCCTGCTGGCTCTGCGTGCAGGCCAATCCCAGCTCCGGGCTGCAGCTCAGGAATGCCGACAGCAGCTGGCTCTGAGCACACGGAGAGCTCTGCACAGCCCCAGACCTGCCTGCTCCTTGGCTGTGCTGCTGGGCTCATCCAGGGAATACATTCCTGGAGTTAAAGCAGTGTTCAAGTGTCCCCAGAATGTGCAGGGCAGCATCAGGGTCACCAGGAGAGCACCGGAGTCACCAGGAGAGCACCAGGGTCACCAGGAGAGCACCGGCGTCACCAGGACAGTGCCAGGGTCACCAGGAGAGCACCGGGGTCACCAGGAGAGCACCGGAGTCACCAGGAAAGTGCCAGGGTCACCAGGAAAGTGCCAGGGTCACCAGGAGAGCACCAGAGTTACCAGTCCCAGCAGCAGGGTCACCAGGACAGCATTGGGGTCACCAGGACACCACCAGAGTTACCAGGACAGCACCGGGGTCACCAGTCCCAGTACCAAGGTCACCAGGACAGCACCGGGGTCACCAGTCCCAGTACCAAGGTCACCAGGACAGCACCGGGGTCACCAGTCCCAGTACCAAGGTCACCAGGACACCACCAGGGTCACCAGTCCAGTACCTTCACTGGTTTTGTGCTGACCACACCAAAGCCAACACTGTCCCCGTGTCCTGACTGCAGAGCTCCCACTTCTCCGGGTGTGACAAATTCCTCTCAAAGGACAGAAAAAGCCGTGAAATGGGGAGTTCAATTGAACGCTAAGCGGTGAAGGTTTGACTCTGATTGTTCTGGTGAAAGCTTTGACCCCTCCCCGTGAAAAGCTGTGGCACCGACAGTCCCTAATTAGGAGCTGCCTCATTAGGAACCCGCGGCTTTTCTTCCCTAAGGCAGGAGCAGATCCCCACATGCTGCTCCAGGTACTGGAACGTTCCCTTTTCATGCAGTTCCCACGAGGGACTGACTGAATCTTAGCACAGGCACAGGGATCTCCTCAGAAAGTCTGGAAGTGAGAGAAAACAGAGGAAGAGCCTTGTTTTGGTTTTCAGATGAAACAGCAAAGAAACAATGCTAAAATTTCCACCTATTCCAGAAGGATCACAAATAAGAAAAAAAAAGTTTGCACCAAATAATGTGCTTATCCCTGAAATTGTGGGGTAAAATTGGAAAAAGCCAAAAGTTGAGGTCTGGCTCATATTTTATACAAGAGCCCTGATTATCCCAAGGCTCTGCAGAGCCCGCAACATTCCAGTGGAGCTCGTGAGTGTCACACAGGCCCCATGAACAGCTGCTCTGTCTTTTTGATAACTCCATTACTCGAGTTCAGAGAAGGTTTATGGACTAGAAAGCCTCAGACGTGGTCATGAATGTTTGATGCCTTCCCGCGCAGAGCTGCGGCTGTAACTCCATTGCCGTTGGAACGGTGACATTCCGGCAGCCCTTGGCCACCACGAGCCAGGGGAGCAGCAGGAGCCTGCAGGGGATGGACTTCCCACGCTGCAGGATCGTTCCTCCCACTGAAAGCGGAGCTGGCTCCTTCAGGGCAGCCTTTGCAGAGATGAAAGTGTGAGAGCCGTGCTTGAAGTGCAAAGGGAACTGCAGCTCTGTTGGGACAGGGACTGGAGTCAGGCCTGGGACTGTGAGGGACCTTCATCACACCTGGGAGTGTGAGGGACCTTCAGATCCTGTCCAACCCCCTTAGAATGACTGAATAAGGGGAAAATGCCAGAGCTGCTCAGGATTATTTGAATACTGCGAGTAATTTGCCATTCCTGTCCCTGTCCCCTGGGGACAGCAGTGGCTGTTCCTCCATTCCAAACACAGGGTTCATTTCCTGCCCTGCACACCTGTCCTGGGGGAGCAGCTCACAAATGTCACCAGCACCGAGGATTTTACGAGGGGAGAGCGGCCAAAGCAGCTTCACTGTAAAACCAAATTAAAATCCTGCCTGGAAGCTTCACCTTCCTCCCCCTGCCCGTGCATCCCGCAGAGCCCCCGGCCCCGGCAGGGCCCAGCCCGGTGATCACCGAGCCGAGCCACCCCCGGGCTGCTTTTTATTGCAGAATTCCCCGTGAAACGCTCCAGTCATTTTCTGTCATTATTTGTCACGGCAACGGCACCGAGGCTGCCCTGCCCTGGCCTCCCCTCGGCGTCCCTGGGAGCTGCTGCTCCTGGAACACGCAGGGGATGGACTTGGGCACCTCAGAGCATGGATTTGCAGTCCTGGGCACCTCGGAGAGCCCCCAGCTCCCTTCCTGTGCTGCTTTTCCTCCCCAGCTGCCCCCCAGAACCCAGGCAAGGTTCTCCCCTTTTCCATCACCTCCCTCCCAGCCCAGTGCAGGGGCAGCAGCTGCAGCCACGCTCCCAAAATCTGCCATCCCCATACCCACAGCAGGAGCAGGGCTCCTCATCCCCAGCCCCTCCTGTGGGGCTGCCTGGAGGAGGAGGCTCCTGTTGTGATCCCAGAATTACATCCTGCTGTACGGCCTAAGGGCAACTCGAGCAACTTTTGCTGTAATCCTTTTATTTTGTCTTTATTCTGAGAGATGAAAAGTCACCCCAGCTCTTCATCTCTGCAGCTCACCTTCTGCAGCCCTAATGCCAGGCTGCACATTAATTGGGAATTGTTATAAACCCTCTGACACCGAGGTGCACAAAACACCATTTGCATTTAATCATTATTCAAGCATTTGTTGGTCATGGGTTTTAATCTCGACTGGTGCTGAGGAACTTAATCAGATTAAACCAAACGAAAATAGGATTATCTGAGTGCTCAGGGTCGCATCCAAGCTCACAGATGGGCACAGCCAGCACGAGCAGTTAAAACAGACCCGAAAACAAACAAAGCACCAGGGCAAACCAAACAGCAAAAACAAACAAAGCACCAAAAACAAAGCACCAAAGCCAAACCAAACAGCAAAAACAAACAAAGCACCAAAAACAAACAAAGCACCAAAAACAAAGCCCCAAAAACAAAGCACCAAAAACAAACAAAGCACACAAAAAAAACCAAACAAAAAAAACCAAACGGCAAAAACAAACAAAGCACCAAAAACAAAGCAAGCACCAAAGCCAAAGCAAACCAAACACGTGGGAAAGAGCAGTCCTGGCTCTTCAATGAGACAAGAGTAAGCACCAATTACTGCAATTGTCCCTTCTTGCCCCTAATTGTGCATTCCCCGAGCTGAGCCTCCCACAAGGGCCATTTTATTTATCCTTTTAACAGCAGTAATTGTTTTTCCCCCCACGGGAATTAAACTACGTTTTACCTTCCTCTCAGTCACATCAGCCCAGCTCCTGCTGTGCTGTTTCCAGCTGTTCTTTGCCTGTTCTGTGGAAATTGTGTGGCAGAAACTCTGGGATTCTCTTTTCAGACAGTTTTCTAGTGGAGTTTTATTGATCCGCTGCATTCAGAGCTCTAAGGGTTAAATGAATCCGGTGCCCACTGTAAGTAACAGCAGTTTAGCCCCTCACTGCTGATCCTATTTTCTAAAAGGGAGTCCCATAAATGACATTTTTTCAGCACTGTGGGAGTCTTTTATTACTGCTGTAATGCAAATGGAGCAGTTCCAGTCCCCACAAACCGAGCTCTTTGGAGATTAAAGCCCCAGGGACAGAATTATCTCCTGATGAATTCACCCAAATGGGTTTTGGGGACTCTGATGATGCTTCTGGTGGTGTCTGCGTGTGCATGTGGCATTTTCCTGTGGCAGAATTTACATTAAGACAAATGAAGAATGAAAGAACAAACCCCGATTGTGGATATGATTGTGTCAGCATAAACATACTTTATAATTAGATTGCTATTACCACCGAGTGGGGGAAGAAGCAAACCAGAGTAAATCACTTTTATTCCAACCTCATTGCAGCCACCAAGGAGTTCAGAGCAGCATAAGTCTTTTCTAAAAAATATCCTCCCCCTTAGCAACATTATTATTCCAGTAAAATGTAAATGCAGACTAGGCCTTAGATACCAATTAAACTGCACTTGACAGAGATGTTATTGTCTAAATCAAATAAATGTAGCAGAGCAAAAAGCAAAATGAGTAATGAAATAAGAGAAAGCAGCAGCAAATATCTGTGCTCTGGTCATATTGTCCAGCGAGCCAGTGAAGAGGTGTGAGGGGAAATTATTATGAGATAAATGAGTTAAGTGATTTCTTTGCCAAGAGAATGCTGCAGTTTGGAGAGAGGCTGTGAAATCCAAGTGCACTGAGTGAATCTGACTGCCCCTCGTGTCCCTGGGAGAATTCCTGAGAACCTCAAAAGGGACCTCACCAGGTCCCACTGACCACGGTCACACCCAGTTATCCCAGAAAGCTGAAACTCCAGTTCCTGTAGGACACGTGGTGACACAACACTGGGTGCTCAAAGGAGAGAAATCTGGGATCAGCTGATCCCTGGGATCTTGTAAAGGAGTTTATTGTCACTGCCAGCCCAGGGATCAACCTGGTGCTGTGTTAGAGGAGTTTATTGTCACTGCCAGCCCAGGGACCAACCTGGTGCTGTGTAAAGGAGTTTATTGTCACTGCCAGCCCAGGGACCACCCTGGTGCTGTGTTAGAGGAGTTTATTGTCACTGCCAGCCTCTCAGCAATTCCCACACTGCCAAGCACTGAAAGGAGCAGAACTCTGTGTCCAGAATCTGGGAATTCTCCCAGTGCTCCCCTCCAGCTCTCCCCACAAAATCTGATTACTTTCTGCTTCTTGCTGCTTTTTTCCCCCCTCATTTCTTCCTGGTGGAACCGCTGGGTTCTTCAGAGCAGAGAGGGGGAGAGAGGGAAGAAAGGGAAGAGCATTAAAAGAGCCGTGCAAAGGATGTCAGGGAGATTTATGGGTCACACGGAGGCTGCAGGTGGTGAGGAGCTGCCGTGGCAGTAATTTACAGTCCCTGGCTGTGCCAGACTGCCAGGCTGGGATGGAACAGGTGCCATTAAACAGGAGCAGGTTCTTGGCTGCTGCTGTAAACAGGAATCCTCTTATCTCAGCTGCTGCAACCCCGGGCTGATCATTCCCTGGGAAATGAGCAGAGCTGGGGCGTTCCCAGCTCCACTCTGGCGCCTCTGAGTCAGGGTTGCTCTGATGTTCGCTGCTCTGAACTGCTCTGTCTGAAGTGATAAAGGTGAGGCACAATCAAGGGCAGAATAAAGAACAGGGAATCAAGGGGGGCTGCTGCTCTGCTGCTCCCTGAGCTCCTTTTGGGCCAGGAGGGGAGAGGTTTCATGGATTAGCTCCACACAAAGCCAGACACTGTCAGTACCTTCCCCACGCATCTCAGTGTGGAGCCCACATCTCTAAAACAAAAAAGTATCCTGGGATGGAAGTGGCTTTAACCCCAAGAGCTGTAAACTGAAAATAAACCCCTCTTGCTGCTCCCTCTGCCTCTGCCAGCAGATCCTGGTGAGTCCTGCCCTCCCTGCACAGCCCCTGCCCCGAGGCTGGCTTTGGCTGCTGGCAGCCAAATTAAACACAGCACCCTCCAAATCTCCCTCAGGGCCTGGGCTGGTCCTGCCTCCTCTGAATGCCCGCACTTGGATGGGATTTGGATCAGCCTTTTCCTGGTAACCCGTGTTTGCCCCTTATTTCCAAAACACCTCTTTGAATTCCCTCCCCGAGTTCCTTTGAAGAAGGATTAGGGAGCCTGATAAGACACAGCATCTAAAATAAAACAGTCTCAGATGGATTAGGAATCAGAGACATTCGATTGTCAGAAACCACAAAATCTTATTTCTCCTTCCTTCTTCCTGTGGCCCCAAAGAATTCTGTAGTGGCCACAATAACTCATTCCACATCTGACTTTCCTTTGATTCCTTGATTATTCTTTCTCTTAGTGATACAGTGGGGATATTTGAAAATAAGGCTTTATCCAGGAGTGATTTTAAGGTAAGAAATGTTCCTCTTGTCCCTCTGTGTTACAGCAGGACACAAATAGTGACTGGCAGAGTGAATTTATCCAAGTGCTGTGGGCAGGTGTGGGCTTGGGATGGGCTGAGAGCTGAGCTCAGCAGGGCTGGGTGCCCTCCATCCTCCTGATCCAGCTGATCCTGGATCCCTTTTGGCACCAGTGACTCCTCAGCAGGAGATGATCCCATTTCTTTGGGTTCCCCAGATTCCCAAGGTGGGTCCCAGTATGAAAAGCACAGTCTGGGGTTTGGTAATGAAATGAGAGAGAAGAAAAGCTCTCCCACATTGGTGTGTGAGTCTGCCACCCCTCTGTTCTGCAGCTGGAATTCTGCTGGAGACCAGAGCTGAAACCTGGGGCTTCTGTTCCAGCTCCAGCCTTTATTTCCTTGGATTCAGGGGGGTTCTTTTCTCTCTGCCTCCCCTCCCCTCTCTGTGCAGCCCATGAATATTGCAGTGCCTGAGAGCAGAGGCTTTGCTGAGCAGCTCCTGGTGCAGGGGCACTTTGTCTGTAAAATGCCATTTCCTGGAGCCCGTGCTTCAGCCTGAGAGTGAGACGGCTCCGAGAGTTCAAAGGAGGCATCCCAGCAGCAGTGAGGGTCTGTGGTGGGCAGGCAGGCCTGGCTGGGCTCCTGAGGGCCCCTAATCACCTCCCCAGATTCTGGGGGGGAGTGAGATGCCGCATTCATATTCGGCACTTTCTCAAGCTTTACATTTGTCTTTCAGTAAAGGCTGAATTTCAGAGCCTTGCACAGCACGCAATTACAGAAAAACAGAGCTGAAGGGAATCTCTGGAGGTCTCGTGTTCAAAGGCAGCATCAGCCAGACTTGGCACTCCTCTCGTGTTCCTCTAATCTCTCCTTAAAAATCTCCAGTGGGACAGAGATCCGACAGATTAAGCATCACTTGCTGGATATTGTATTCTGCTTTTTAACTACTCCAGCCATTAGAACACGATTCCTCAAGTTTTTATCTGTACAAGTTTCAGCTCCTTCTCTAATTAATATTTCAGCAGTGGCTCCTCAGCGTTCAGCAGGAGAGGGGCTGCAATTGCAGCTCCTGCCTGGTGCTTTCTGTGATAACTGAGGTGAGGGATGCCTGGGTTTCTCCCTTTGTCCTTCCTGCTCCTCTGCAGCAGAGTGGTGCCAGTGCAGGAGTTCAAACAGCAGAATGAAAATGAAAATCTTCCCCCATGGAGAAGGCAATGCCCTGGCAGTGCCACCCTGGCTCCAAGCACCCCATGGATCTGCCTGCATTCCTGGCTGCCCCTGTCTGGATTACAAACAATCAATTCTCTGCTCTAAGCTGGGGCTGTGCAATAGCTGATGGCTTGGGCAGGTCACTGATCACACCAGGTGCTCTTCCCAAGCCCTGGAAGCCACGGGCTCCAGGTCTCACTCATTCTCCTCATCCTCCTTTCCTCCTGCCCGTGTGTTCCTTGTGCCCCCCTTCCCTCCTGCCCCTTGCCAGGCTGCTCCTCTCTTGTCCCAGCTGCAGGAACATCACCATGGAGCCCCAAAGGTCTGAACTGCCCTCCAGCCCACTGCTGCTTTTGGAGACCCTGTGGCTTCAGCACAATGATTTGTTCTCTTCTCTTCTCTGTGGGGTTTAACAAACATGTCCTCCCCGTGTTTTTGTTGCTTCCTCTCAGCTACCCAAGTGCAAGTCCCCAGTCCCTGCAATTATTGGAGTATTCCTGGAGAAAATTGCAGGAGTGTCCATGAAAGGGCTCCCTGCAGGAGCTCACACAGCCGGGGACCAATTCCTCTTTACATAAAAGGCACCTGGAGCAGGCAGGAGCCTGAAATAAGGGAAGGGAGAAGGAACAACAGGACTTTGAGGAGCAGCAGGATGGTTTGCAGCGGTCAGGAACAGAGCCATGCTGAATTCTCGGGGTAATTAGTCTTCATTATCCAACTGGAGCAAATTAGGTTGTAGTGCTGAGGTTGATTAACGTGCTGGGTGGACAGTTTGAGGGTTTTTTTTTAATCTGGGTGCTGCCCAGTTTAGAATTACACAAATTTTGGGACTGAATGTGCTGCAAGGTCAGACCACAACAAACCCAACCCACAAACCAGGTGAACACTCCAGGACAAGAGTGGTAAATACTGGGGGAGCTGAAAGTCCTTGGGAACTGCATAAAGGACCTGCATGAGCTGCAGCAAACCAGAAAAATCCAGGGAAATTCCATTTTCCAGCCCTCATTAACAGGTGAGAGGAACAGAGCACGAGCTGCAGGGTTTGCAGCTTCCACACGTGGGTGCACACTCTGAGCTGGAGCCTTGCACTGCCTGTTCCCTGCAGCACCCACACCCCCCCCTCCTCCTCCTCCTCCTCCTCCAATTCCTCCTCCAAAGCCTCTTTGGCTTCTCCTTCTCGCCTGGAGGTGTGACAGCCCCAGGGCTGTGAAAGGGTTAATGAGCACAGGCAAAGTTAACAAGGGATGGGCAATAAATGGCTCCAGCTGTGTATAATTAACTGTAATACTGTGAAGTAAATGACTTTTATTGGCAAGCATGTCATAACTTCATTAAAAGTCATATTTACAGCCCTCTCACATGGAATGAGTACTTGTGTAGTCTGCAATTTAATGAGCACTCATTTTCACCTTGTTTCAATTATTTTCCACCCACCCTTTGTCTCAGTGTGGGGAGCAGGAAGATAAAATACAATGGGAGTGTAATTAAGGCTGGCACAGATTCTTTCAGGAAATGTTTTTCTATTCCAGAACAATCACTTCTATTGCTTACTACTAATAATACTTTAATGTTTAAAATACATAGTTTTCCTGGGTCCCTAAAGGATTCTTTAAATAACGTTAATAAAGAGTGGCTGTGGGAAGGCTTTTCCCCAGCCCAGCACCCCCAGTTGCACACAAAAGCAAATTTGTATCACTTAGAAGTGGAAATTTGCAATTTAGCCTAATTACAAAGAAAGGTTCTGACTTTGGGAAGAAGGGGGCTGCAGGTGCCTGCCAGAGATGCTCAGAGGGTCCCTCGGGGTCAGGGTGGGAGGAGGGCCATGGGCCAGGAATCCCTGGCAGTGACATGGCCAGGACCACAGGATAAATATCATTTATTTCTGGGCACAAGAGACACTTCCAGCAGCTCCCAGGAAGCCTTGGCCTGGCAGTGTCCGTGTCCCTGAGCTCCACCAGGGCAGTTTTCCCACCCATTTCCCTCCCTGAGGCTCAGTGGGTGCTGCACATCCTCATTTCCTGATGAAGACGCTCCCCTGCATGTCCCACATCCTGGAGACATTGGGGATGCAGTAATTGAAGGCAGCAGTGATTAATCCCTGAGATAAAATTCGTCCTCGGAACAATTGATTTCACTGCCAGAAATGCACAAACTTCCCGATGGCAACACTTTCATGTAATTATTGTTATTAGTTTAAGCTTGTTTGGGGGAGGGAGGAGATGAAAAAAAAAATCAATTACTTTGTATTTATCACTAATCTGTTATGATCACTTTAATACAGAGGAGTTACAACTCAGGGCATGGTTTTTCTTATTCATGAGCAGTTGGAAAAGTTTACAGAACCTGTGAGGGCTGAAGGAGCTGGCTGTTGTGGGAGGTGATTACAGCTTTTGGGCTGGGGGAATTTTCCTTTTTAGTGCCCTGATGGTCTCACATCAATGATGGACACGGCTGGGGCCACAGCCTGGGTCTCTGTGTGGCCAGAACTGCAATTGTTGTGCTCTTGTGCTGCTTCCTGCTCTGGCTGGAGGCACCCCGAGGAAACACCATTTCTGCAAAGCCCTGAAGGTCAGGTTGTGTCATTCAGGCAGTGAAAAGTCAACTGCTGAAATCCCTGGCTGCTGGGCAGCTCTACAGAAACTCCCAGAAACTCTGCTGTGGGAGCTGAATTGCTGGGAGAGGTGAAACCCATCCCACTGGAACGGGGTGGCTGCTGGTGACAGCTGAAGGAAATCACTCCTGCTTGGAACATCTCCTGCTCCTGCACTGACAATCAGTGTCACAGTGCCAGAGCTGCCAGCCTGCCCTGGGGGAGCTGCTGTGAGCAGCCTCCAGCCACACAGAGCCCTTTGGGATGGCAGCCAGGTGAAGGGAAAGGATGGCAGCCAAGTGAAGGGAAAGGATGGCAGCCAGGTGAAGGGAAAGGATGGCAGCCAAGTGAAGGGAAAGGATGGCAGCCAGGTGAAGGGAAAGGATGGCAGCCAGGTGAAAGGAAAGGATGGCAGCCAGGTGAAAGGACCTGCAGCAGGACAGGCAGGGACAGCAGGGCTTCTCTCCAGCAGGGCAGCATCTCCTGCTCTGCTTTGGGGCTGGGATTCAGTCCCACATCCACATCCAGGGCCACCCTCCCAGTCCAGCACACCCTGCCTTGCTTTTTGGGACTCAGCCCCACATCCAGGGCCACCCTCCCAGCCCAGCACACCCTGCTTTGCTTTTTGGGACTCAGCCCCACATCCAGGGCCACCCTCCCAGCCCAGCACACCCTGCTTTGCTTTTTGGGACTCAGCCCCACATCCAGGGCCACTCTCCCAGCCCTGCCAGGCATGTGCAGCCCTCACTCCTGCTGTGACTGCAGGGATGTCCCCCCCGAATGACAGATGAGTGTTGTGATAGTAACAGGACAGAACAGACACCCCCAAGGGCTCAGTGCAGGCACAGAAATGAATCCTGCTCTCAGGGCCATGGGATCAGAGCACACCTGAGGCTGCCACCCTCAGCCCTGAACAGAATCCCCCCAGCAATGGAGATGAATCCCTTTTATTGTGTGGATTAAATAACAACACGGCCATAAAGCATCAGAGAACAAGGGGAAGTTGACAAAGTGTGCCTTTGATTAATTGCTGTAATAGATTGCAGGTTGCTGACAGAGGATGTTTTCTCGGGGCTCATTTTTCAGTCTTTAAAATTTTAATGCACAAAGGGAAGCCAAAGCAAGCCCAGGCAGTGAAATGCTGGGCACAGTTCACTGCCCAGACATCACCCAGCCTGAGGGCAGCTGTGACCTGGGGCTCAGGGGGACAGGGGTGGCACAGGCTGAGAACTGAGCTCAGTCCCACCTGCAGCTCCTGGCCTGCCCTGGGGTACCTGTGGCTGCTGCTAAATAAAGTCACACTTGAGCTGGGAGTGCTTGGAAAAGCCAGATCCATCCCCCATCTTCTCATTCAGTCTCCATCCACTGCAATTCTCTTTGTCTTTGTGAGCCTGAGAGGCAGAGAATTCCTGGGAACCTGCAGCTGATGGAACTGAAGGGTGGGGAAATGGGATTCCAGCTCTGCAAACACAGCCACAGTGTGGGGTTACAGTGAGTGTTACAGAATGTGGTGTTACAGTGAGTGTGTTACAGAATGTGGTGTTACAGTGAGTGTGTTACAGAATGTGGGGTTACAGTGAGTGTGTTACAGAACAGGCCTGGAAGGCCCAGAGTGAGTCCCTGTCCTGGGCCCAGAGGTGACCATGGAGGCACATCCAGGTCACCAGGGATGGGCTGGGACAGACAATTGTGGGTTTGTGGCCCTATGGACCCATTGAGAGTGAGGATTGTGGTTTGTGACCTCACAGGGCATTGGTTACCTGTTCCCATAATGGGTAAAATCTGTGCAATAGCCCAGGTGATTGGGGAACACTGTGCTGAACATCTTTGCTGTCTGTGTGATGGCACATCCTGTTGGATTACACTCTGTGTGTTATAGAAAAGTAGATTTGGAAGACCTAGAGGTGAGTTTCTTCCCCAGGCCCAGAGGTGCCCAGGAAGCACATCCAGGTCACCAGGGATGGACATGGGGAAAGAGGATCATGGCTTTGTGGCCTTCTGCAGCCACTGTGGGAGAGGATTGGAGGGTGTGACCTTCTAGGGGATTGTTTATCTTTGCTGTTTGTGGGATGGCACATCCTGGGTGTGGGATGGGATAAAGGGAATTTTCACTGCCTGGGAGTGGGCAGTGGCCATGGGGCAGGGGCCATGGGGCAGGGGTCATGGGGCAGTGGCCATGGGGCAGTGGCCATGGGGCAGGGGTCATGGGGCAGGGGCCATGGGGCAGGGCAGCCACAGCAGCAGCCATAGGAGCAGTCTCTCTCCTCTCTCTCTCTCTCTCTCTCTCTCTCTCTCTCAGCAGTCCCAGAGTGATCTGGAGCAGTCTCAGTCTCTGGCTGGAGAATAAAAGGCCTTACAACATCACAGTCTCTCTGAGAAGCCCTTGACCCTGCATTAATTTCTGCACATCCTGTCTGTGGGATGGTATTTGGGGAATTTTCACTGAGTGATAGTTGGGTGTTTAGTCTTAGTCTTGGCACAAGAACACTGCAAGGTGAAGGTCATAACAAAGCCTCTGCATGGAGCCTTTGCCTGCTGTCCGTTTGTGTGAAGGCCAAAAGTCTGCCCAATTCCTGCCAGACCATGGCATTTTCCAAAGATCTCCTTCACTTCCGGCCCCAACAGGGACCGTGACACCTCAGAATCCGTAATGTCACACCTGAGAGGGTGACCCAGAGTGACTTCATCTGTCAGAGGATCCTGCAGACAGGGCTGAGCCCACAGAACCCTGCCTCCCCAGTCAGCTCAGCTAATTAGGGGAAACAGCCAGTCATTAACTGAGTGTGGATTGCTGCTCAGGCAGGATGTGGCTCCTGCATTCCTGAGGGATCAGGAACGGTCCCCAGGAGAGAATTTCTCTGCTCAGCTCTGCAGAGCCTGTTCCAAACGGAGCCTTCCAGACCTACAAACTCCAAAACGAGCAAGGAAAACAGAACCTGCTCAGCTCCCCGAACCCTTCCCTGGAGAGGCTGGAATTAAAGCACATTCCCCCCTGCAGGTGCCAATCCTGCAGTTTGAAGTGGATCATCACCTGCCTTGTTAAACAAAACTCCTCCTGCTCTGGAAGGGAGGCAGAGGGGGGAAAGGAGAACGCAGGGATAGACTGAGGTGCAAAAAAAGTGCCCCAAAGTGCCCTCCTGACCTTGCTGGAGCTCCAGAGACATCCCTGCATCTGCCACGTTGGACTGGTTCTTTACTGGAGTTTTTGTGTTTAATGATCTCACTTTTGATTGTGGGTCAGGGAGATGATGAACCAAATGAGGGGCTCAGTTTGGGCAATAAAACAGCCCTGGAAAAGAGGGATCTGCTATGGGATTCAGCAGAGGAAAAGCAGGGCTGAATTCTCAGGCTGCCCCACTCTCTCCTTGTCCTGAGAAGTGGTTCTATCTTTGGGGCTTCCCAACAAATTTTCACTTTACAAATGGAAAATGGTCTCCAGCTCAGGCATTTGTTACTTTAGATATGCTTCACAAGTTTTCTTTGCATCCAGGGCGGTTGAAAATTGAATTAAAACCTCTTATTATGTCCCCATGTTACAGCATTAGGCATGCTCAGCTTCCACCGGGAGGGAGGGTGAGGGAAGCAGAATGAAATCTCCTGAATTCTCACTGAAATCCATCATTGTGGATGTTCCAGGGCCAGACATCCCTGCAAAAACACCCCGGGATTCCCCTGGCCAGGGCAGGGTGTGAAATGCTCAGCTGCCTTCCCACACATTTCAGCTCTTCCACGAGCCCCAGCTGTTTCCAATAAATTCACCATTATCGGTGCTGTTGGAGCATCTGAAATGCTGAGGGGGATTCTACAAATCCAGCTCCACAGAATGGAAAAGGCTTCCTTTGCTCTGGCTTTGTGGAGAGCCAAACTCTGCCTTCCCCCCAGTCCTTGTCCATGGAATATCTGTGCTCATGTCAGGAGTGGCACAAGTGCAATTCCCAGAGCAAAGTGTCCTCACAGTGAAGCCCCAGACCAAGGACTGGTGAATTCTCCCTCCTGCATCACAACTCCTGCGTTTTCTCATCATTCATCCCCGTGTTCAGCCACATGAAAGAATCCCTGGTTTGACTTTTCCACGGTGACACATTGCTGTTGTATTCAAATTGCCAGCACTCTCCATGAGAGCGTTCCTGCAGCACATCTTTAGATGTTTCATCATCACTCTTCATTTAAAATGTCAGCTTTGTTCTGACAAATCTCGTGTGCCACGTTTGAAAAGCTTTACAAGTGTCAGGAGGAGCGAGGCAGGCTGCAGCTTTTGTCTCCCACGACAGCGAGCATGAAAGGTGCTTTTTTGTGGAGTGACTGGATTGAGCTGGAGCTGCAAATTCAGGGTTGTTCTGTACATCAGGATGGCTCCAGAGCACTCTGGGGGAGCAGCGATTGAGCTGGAGCTGCAAATTCAGAGTTGTTCCTGTACATCAGGATGGCTCCAGAGCACTCTGGGGGAGCAGCGATTGAGCTGGCGCTGCAAATTCAGGGTTGTTCTGTACATCAGGATGGCTCCAGAGCACTCTGGGGGAGCAGCGATTGAGCTGGCGCTGCAAATTCAGGGTTGTTCTGTACATCAGGATGGCTCCAGGGCAGGCTGGGGAGGATTTTACTGCACTCAGGATGATGAGGCTCAGCTGTGCCAGCAGTGCCCCAGGAGCTGTTCTGTCACAATCCCTCTCACCTGGTGCTGCTGGCTCTCATTCCCAGCTCACCCCACAGCTGGGGGCTCAGCAGGGCCCTGCCTGCACAGGGAGCTGGCCAGGAGCAAACAGGGATTTGTCTGCTCCGGGATTTTCCAGGTGTGTGAGAAAGGAAGGAAGCACCAAACCCTGGCAGGGAGGGAGTTCTGGGCACACAAATCCCAGTGTTTGGCTCCGTGGGTTTGTGTTTTCTCCTCCAGCACCAGGCAGTGCCTGGAGCCAGCAGTGGCCCCGTGGTCTCCTCACAGAGCTGGGCCTGGAAGAATCCTGGAATTCACATTCCAGCCCAGCCCGAGGCAATGGAGCCTCTGTGGCAGAGCTGGGGGTGGAAATCTGCCCCAGGAAGGGGAAGGAACAGCCAGGGAAGGTTCCCCTGGGATGGACGTGACACTGGGGGTGTCTGGATGTGACACCAGGATTCCCCTGGGATGGAGGTGACACCAGGAGTGTCTGGATGTGACACCAGGATTCCCCTGGGATGGAGGTGACACCAGGAGTGTCTGGATGTGACACCAGGATTCCCTGGGATGGAGGTGACACCAGGAGTGTCTGGATGTGACACCAGGATTCCCTGGGATGGAGGTGACACCAGGAGTGTCTGGATGTGACACCAGGATTCCCCTGGGATGGAGGTGACACCAGGAGTGTCTGGGTGTGACACCAGGGGTGTCTGCACAAGCAGCTCTGTCCCAGGTCAGGGCTGAGCTCCCTCTGGAGCCCCCAGCAGTTTTTCTGCCCTGTTCAGTGCTCTGGAGTCCCTTCCTGGCTGTGGGGGTGACCCAGGTGTCCCCAGCTGGAGCTGGGGTGGTACCAGTGAGGTCAAACCCTTCCCTGGGCAGATGCACACAAAGATCTGCCTGAAAGTTGTGACTTTAAAAACTCTCCAATGCGAAGCCTCTCCTCCCCTGCTCTCCCCACGGAGCTGCTTTCCCATCAGGGAGGCAGCTGCAGACAGCAAGAGCTTCCTTAGAGAAACAAATCAAACTCAAAAGGGATTTAAATATCAGCGCCATTCCCTCCGTTTTCCTGGTGTGTCCCTGTTTCTGGCCCTCCAGGGAGAGCAGTGCTTTCTGATCTGTGCTAATACAAAATTCATATTTGTCTGGGCCATTATGTGCAAAATAATGGGTAATCCCTCAGGCTGGAGTGGAAAGCCAAGCCAAATATTCCGGGAGACCTTTCCATTTTGAAAGGTTTCAGAAATAAGCACAATACAAACACATAAAGGGATCCAATTATGTGTAAACAAACTGCTCCTGCAGCCTCCTCCTCAGAAAACACAATTAGATTGGCAGCAAGATTGCTCTAGGATTACCTGGATTAGGCCTTGCATTCAGAGGCTCAGGCAATACCTGAATTCCATTTTTTCCAGCGTTTCCCTGTTGTAGAACGGGGTCACCCGGGGCTGGAGGGTCCCTCCGTGCTCAGGTGCTGCTGCTGCTCTCAGGTGTGGGCAGTGCTGGCAGCAGATAAAAGGTGGCTCCTGCTGATAAGGAAATGGTTAATCCAGCTCCAACAAAGAGCACGGAACACTCGGCTTCCTGAGCAACCCAAAGTTAATTAAAAGAGTGCCACAGACATGGAGAAATGCAGAACTAAAGCTGTCCCCTCATGATAAAGCACTGAACTCACTGACTCTGCCACGGGGAGAGGAGATCCAGCTCATTTTCTGTGCACAGGGAGTGCCTGGAAGCAGAGAAACCCCAGAGTGAGGGGTCTGGCTGAGCCTTTGTCCATCAGCAGCCACCAGGACCAAACTCTGCCCCAAAACCTGATGGATCCTCGCTGATCTAGCAACAAAATCTGCCTGGGTTTGAAGTGTTGAGAACAGATCTGCAGGGTTGCTGTGACCTTCCTGGCCCTGGCAGAGTCCTGGCCCTGCCAGGGAATTCTCTGCTCCCACGTGGGGATGAAGTGGGGGCTGAGCTGGTTCTGCCCCCCTTGGCCTGGGCACAGGCTGGGCTCCCATTTCATTCTGCTTATTTTGGCTTTGTGGAGCTCGGAGGGAACCTGATGAGTTCAGAATCACAGCCCAGGGGTGGCTGGTGTTGGGGAATTATGGGGAAAAAAAATTATGAGGAAAGAAATACGACCTTTTCTTCCAGGGACAGAGAAAATGAAGGTTGATTTTAATTCCTATATTTGTCCTGTTGCTATTGTCCTAAGAACTATCCTGCCCACAGTGAGGCTAAGAATAGAAGTGGGAGGTGTGGGCTTGAGGAATAAGGCAGTAAATCAGAATTTTAATGCTATTAAAATCTATTGATTGTGTTGATTAATTATTGCTGGTGCTGATGGGAAGGCCAGACTCTCTAAGCCAGTTTAATTATTTTCCAGTTAATGTTAATCTCGGTTAATGAAAACTCTCCAAGCCAGAAAAGGGATGACACAAGGAATGACTGTTATTCATGAGAGACTCTCTTAATCTATAAAACATCAAAGATGTCATTGCAAGCATCTTTGCCTCGCTTGTATTTTATTTTTTAAATGATGCAAACACTTTGTTCTCGGGCTCCTGATGAGTCAGGGCGTGACAGCTCAGGGAAGATCTGAGCAGGAGCTGATGGAGCCTCCTGGAGAACTGGAGCTCAGGGGCTCAGGTGGCCCTGGATGGGGGTCTGGGTAATTAATGACCTGCAGTTCATTAGGGGCGGCTGCACAGCCCCAGGGGCTGGCACTGCCCGCGCTGAGTGCTGGGGAAAGGAGGAGCTGGGATCTGCAGGGAAGCTCTGAGGCTGCCACACTTCTGCTTTCCAGTATTTTCTGGCTTTTATCAGAACCTTCACCAGGCTCTGCTGCATTTTGGTTTTCGCACGAAGGCTGCTCTGTTTGTGCAGCACCATCTCAGTGAGAGCAGCTGGGTTAGAAACTTCTCTTTGGGCAAAAAAAAATAACTTAAAATGAGGCTGGTTTGGAGCACTCGTGGCAGATCCGTCCCCTGCTGCCCAGCCCAGAGGCAGGTGAGCGATGCAGCGGGGCTGAGCAGGGCGCAGCCCGTATTGCAGAGAGCTGCCATCGCTCAGAGAGCCCGGGCAGCCCCGCCCTGCAGCGATTCACGGGGAGCTGTGCTGGCACAGGGCAGGGCATCGATCCTGGGCAGGGCATCGATCCTGGGCAGGCAGCAGCTCCGCCTCTGCTCTGTGTGTTTGCTGCAGCCCAGCTCTGCCCCTCTCCTGTCCCACCTCTGCCTCGTGGGTTTGCTGCAGTTCATTTCTCCATCCCCTCCTGTCCCACCTCTGCCTCGTGTGTTTGCTGCAGTTCATTTCTCCATCCTCTCCTGTCCCACCTCTGCTCTGTGTGTTCGCTGCAGTTCATTTCTCCATCCTCTCCTGTCCCACCTCTGCCTCGTGTGTTTGCTGCAGCTCAGCTCTGCCCCTCTCCTGTCCCAACTCTGCTCTGTGTGTTTGCTGCAGTTCATTTCTCCTCTCTCCTGTCCCACCTCTGCTCTGTGTCTTTGCTGCAGTTCATTTCTCCTCTCTCCTGTCCCACCTCTGCTTGGTGTGTTTTCTGAAGCTCAGCTCTCCCCCTGCTCCTGTCTCCATGCACGGGGTTTGTTCTGTGCCTCCCTTCCCAGCTCCAAGGTGATCAGGCTGATGCATTCCAACATTTCCCCTCCAGTTCACCCATCCTGGCCTGTCTGGGTTTGGTTGTCCCTAAATCCCACAGCAGTGGAGTCCCCAGAAGGTCACCAGAGTTCTCTTCTTGCTGTATCGCAGTTCCTTGGCAATCCTGCCTAAAACTCCTGTGGCCCTTCTCCAGCTGGAATACCTGTGCTGATTATTCCAAATTACTGACTCTTGCCTGCCTGAAGGAGCCACCACCCTGCCGTGCTTCTCTCTGCTTGTTTGCTTACCCTGGGTGACTCTCCTTTTTCTGGCAGCTTTATTTCTGCCCCTGGGTCACAGGGACAGGCTGCTCTTCCCAGCTGTGTGAAGATCTAGGGCTAAAAATTGTCAGCATCTCAATGATCTCCACTTGCAGGAGACTCCTGCTGCAGTTAATAACATGAGCCTCCTCTGCACATCCCTGAACTGAGGAAGGTGTCTCATTTCTGCACAGCAAATAATGGTTTAAAATAGCTCCGTGAGCAATTTCCCAGAGATTAACTCGGGTACAGCAGCACTGAGTCACCCAGCCCTGAGCCAAATCCCTTCCTCGTCCCCCCTGAGCCTGGGCAGAGAGGAGGATGAAGACCCTCCCTGGGTGATGGCAACGCTCTGGGTTTAACTGGCTGAGGGAAAGAGCAAAAGCACTGAAAACCTGTTGGGTTCCACTGTGTGTGTTCCAGAACAGCCTGGCAGGCCCAGAGCTGAGCCTCTGCCCCAGGCCCAGAGGTGCCCAGGAAGCACATCCAGGTCACCAGGGATGGACATGGGGAAAGAGGATCATGGCTTTGTGGCCTTCTGCAGCCACTGTGGGAGAGGATTGGAGGGTGTGACCTTCTAGGGGATTGTTTATCTTTGCTGTTTGTGGNAAAACCTTCCCTTGTGGTTGTGTAAACAAGAACAGGATTGCTGAAAAGCTGTAGCTGCTCACTGAGTTCTCCCCCTGATGACAGAGTTTGCCTGCATTGTCTGTTTGGATTATAAATTTTCCTGCATTGTCTGTTCGCACTGTAAATTCTCCTGGATTATCAGTTTGGATTGTGAGTTCTGTGGCTCAGGTTCTGTGTTTTACACTGCTCTTTGCCACGGGGCATTGTTTGAGTTCCCTGATTCTGGCTGTAACAAACATACCTGGAGGAGTTTTGGATGCTCATCCAAACATTACCAAGGTGCAGCATTGAACTGAGTTCTCTTGACCAGAGGCAGGACTAAAAATTAACCACAAATAACCCAACAATGTTAAAGTTTTGATTAAGGATTGCCCTGAGTTTCCCAGAGGTGTCATCCAGTCTGTGCCTGGCTCTGAGCTGTGTCCCCACCCCTGACTGAGTCCCAACACTCAGAGCTGGAGTTCCACAGCCCCAGCTGATCTCAGCCATGATTTTATCCCATCCATCTCCTGGCAAATCCCTCTTCTCTGCAGGAATGCATTAAACCATCAGATCTTTCTCATTATGGATTTCTCATTGGGCTTTTAGCTCCAAATGAGCTCTGAGGCCACACAAATCTCTGCTGGAGCTGCAGCTCCTTCCCTGCATGGGATGAAAAGTGCATCCCCTGTGCTGCAGAGTGAGGACAGGCCTGGCCTGGGGCAGCTCAGCAGCACCGGGCTGGGATGGAAAAACTCAGCTCTGCTGAACCCCAGCCAGGCTCAGGCTCTGCAGCTGGGCTGCTGTGCTGGAAACACAGCAACTGCAACACGTTTAACATTCACCTTCTCCTCTTCCTCCCCAGAACCACCCAGCTGGGAATTCTCAGGTATTTCTGGCTGGACTCTCACTGAGTAATCACCAGGATGTTCCACCAAAGGAGACATGAGTCTTCTCTGAGCAGCTCCTGGCATCCCTGTGAATCTGGCAGGATTTAAAAGGTAAGAAGTCTCAAATTAGCTGTGTAGATTGATTTTGGATCCACTTCATTTATCTGCTCTGGCATCAGCTTTATCCCCCAAACAAGATCTATTCCTACATTTGCATGTGTGGATTTGCCATTTTGGAGGAGCAGCAGGGGAAAGGTGCTGGAGGGAGTTTGGTGTGGTGTGAGGCCATCAGAATAAAGGGATTTGGTGTGGTGTGAGGCCATCAGAATAAAGGGATTTGGTGTGGTGTGAAGCCATCAGAATAAAGGGATTTGGTGTGGTGTGATGGTATCAGAATAAAGAGATTTGGTGTGGTGTGAAGCCATCAGAATAAAGAGATTTGGTGTGAGGCCATCAGAATAAAGGGTAAAGGTAGAAATTGAAGCCAGCTTGTTGCCAACTTGAGCAAAAATCACTGTTTGAGGAATCAGGTACCTCTGAGCTGTTCCCTCCCCTCCTGGGGCTCTGATCTTTGTATTTTAAAGACAGTTTGTATTAAAACTAAAAGCAGAAATGAAAGTGAGTGCAATGGAGGTTTTCCCTCCTGGAGCCAGCTGAAAAGATTGATGAAATGACAGCTCCTGTAGCAAAACAGCAACTCCACCTGTCAGGAGCCACCAGCCATCCACGGGGCACAGCAGCCAGGCTGAGGCATTTTAAACACACTCCCAGTGCTTTGTCAGGGACAAATGGGGCTTGTCACAGTCTCCAAACAGTTTTAGGGACAATATTAATGATGTTAATGATCTCTGCTCCCAGCAGGAGGGAGAAGTTGGAGTCTCCTTCCAGGAAAGCACAGAGGGATTGCTGTTGTTCTGTTCTTGAGCTTGCAGGGGTTTGTGTTGGGTTCCACTGTGTGTGTTCCAGAACAGCCTGGCAGGCCCAGAGCTGAGCCTCTGCCCCAGGCCCAGAGGTGCCCAGGAAGCACATCCAGGTCACCAGGGATGGACATGGGGAAAGAGGATCATGGCTTTGTGGCCTTCTGCAGCCACTGTGGGAGAGGATTGGAGGGTGTGACCTTCTAGGGGATTGTTTATCTTTGCTGTTTGTGGGATGGCACATCCTGGGTGTGGGATGGGATAAAGGGAATTTTCACTGCCTGGGAGTGGGCAGTGGCCATGGGTCAGTGGCCATGGGGCAGTGGCCATAGGGCAGTGGCCATGGGGCAGCAGCCACAGCAGCAGCCACAGCAGCAGCCACAGCAGCAGCCATAGGAGCAGTCTCTCTCTCTCTCTCTCTCTCTCTCTCTCTCTCTCTCTCTCAGCAGTCCCAGAGAGATCTGGAGCAGTCTCAGTCTCTGGCTGGAGAATAAAGAACTCCATGCAGCATTCTCCATGGAGAATAAAGAACTCCGAGACAGCACAGTCTCTCTGAGAAGTCCCTGACCCTGCATTAAATACTGCAGGTTTGGGTCTCCAGAGCTGAACCAGGCCCTTGTCTGTGTCCCTGGGTGTGTCTGAGTTTGACAACAAGGGACAAGGCAGGGGGAGCTGCTCTGAGCTCCCTGGAGCCACGTTCAGCCTGTCTGGGGCAGCTTTCTGCCAAGCTCTTTGGAGGAAATGCATGGTTTTCCCTTACTCAAAAAATTATCAAGGAAAAAGCATTGTTGTAATGGATTCCTGGAGTTCTGGCAGGTCAGTCATGGTGGCTGTGTCAGGGAGGAGAAATCAAGGTGAGCCATGGGAGGGTCTGTGCTGATCACAGCCAGCTTTGAGCCAGGGCCCTGAATGAAAACAAAGACACAAAAACAAGGGCAGAGCATTTGTGTGTTCCTGAGCAGCAGAGCAGGAAGGAGCCCCAGTTTGCCCATTCCAAACCCAGCTCCATCCCCACCCACCCATCCAGGGACAATAAAGGTTCAGCTCCACACTGAGGAAAAATGCCAAGTGCCCTTCCCAGAGGAGCCCAAAGCCATCCCTGCCCATGACAGCAGTTAACAGTATGGATGGATGGGATCTGCCTGGGCTTTTATCTCCGTTTAAATTTGTTTTCCATTCACCAGGCTCCTCTGCAGGAGAGCAATATTGAAATGTGCAGGAACCACGAGACACAAATTTTATTACCCCCTCTCTGCTACTCCCACTGTAGAGAGAGAAGTTTATGAGTGAAAAACATCCCAGGCTATTTAGTCACCTCCAATATTTGCAGTCCAGGCTGGAAGGAGTAATTGATTTTCTAATAATAGAGAGAATTCTTGGCTGGAGGCTCAGTGTTGTGTTTTAGAACTCCTTAAAAAGCACATTCCCATTCCTGCAGCTGCCAGGCCCCTTTGCCGGGGGCAGTGCATTTGTGGGGCTTTATCTTCCCTAAACACAAACAGTTCCTGTCCTTCCAAGGGCTCCTTGGCTTGGGCAGAGCTGGCAGCTGGGAGAGGAGCCCTCTGCCTTCTGCTGGCTGCTGTCTGTGCCTGGCCACGGCCTGCAAAGGTGCTTTTATTGGGAATTATTGCTATTCATGCAGGAGCAGCATCCGTGGCACGTGTGAGGAGCCAGCCCAGCATAGCCCCACGGTGTTCAAACAGATTTGAACAGGGTTTCATCTGAATTTCAAAGGGCTCTGGCTCCAGTCTGCTGTGAACTGCATCAGAAATGCAGGTCGGGTCAGGAATGTTTACAATTTTTTTCTAATGTTTTTATTGAATTTGTGCACGTTCCCTGTCAGCCTGGGGGCTGGGAATGCCCAGCAGTGTTCATTTCACCGAGCAGAGTTATCACACGGAGCCTCCGGGCGATCAAAGGGGGAAAACACACGGCAAGAACGTCCTGTGGTTATTGGGAGCTTCTAATTACAGAACAGGGGCTGGGCAGCTCCGTTCAGGGTTTGCTCCTGACAAGGTCGTTTGGCTCAGGATGGGAATTTCTGGTTCCCAGCCTTGCAGGTAACGAGGTTTGGGGCTGTCCCTGTGCCTGGGAGGCAGGAGAAGGGAACGTTGTCATTGGCAGGAGCACCCAGAGGAGCTGCAGTCACCTTCAGCAGCCTGGAGGAACCTCCCTGGAGCTCCAGGGTGTCCATCCCTGTGTCCCTGTCCCTGCCACCATCCCCAGGGATCCCCCAGTGCTCCTGCTGTGGGACTGGTGCTGAGCTGGGCTCAGCCTGAGCTCTGCCACTGCTCCCTCTGCACCTCCCCCTGCAGAGACACTGACAAAGGGGCTGCTTTTAAATTTTATAGTTTTACATTCCCAGCCAGATTCCTGCATTCTGCAGGATGCAATGAATCCCACCACGTCATAATTGAATTCCAGATCATAAATTAATTTCACCACACCACAACTGAATTCCACCACATCCCAAATCAATTTCTCCACCTCCCAACTGAATTTCACCACACCCCAACTCAATCCCACATCATAAATTAATTTCACCTCACCACAAAATAATTTCACCACATCACAATTCACCACGTCACAATTCACCACGTCACAACTGAATTCCACCTCATCACAACTGAATTTCACCCCATCCCAAACCAATTTCACCACATCCCAACTGAATCCCACCACGTCACAAATTAATTTCTCCACATCCCAACTGAATTTCACCCCATCCCAACTGAATTTCACCCCATCCCAAGCTCATGTGGCAGAGGATGTGCAGAGTCACACTGACTCTTCCTAAAAGGCCTCCCTGCACATCACCAATATTGCAGAGAGAGCTTTTGGAAGGGAAAATCCTGTGGCAATTTTAATTTTTTTTTTGTTTTCCTCATGGGAAAAGTTGGGGGGAGCACCTGGATGTGAGCAGGAATATGGATGGAAATCAGAAGGAAGGAGTTTTTGGGCAGCCTCAAGGGCTCCCTCTCCAATGAAAACTCCCTCAGCTCTGACAGGGCTGAAACTTTGACAGATCCCAGAGTGGAGTTGAAAATCCTCCAACAAAACAAAATAGATGAAAAAGTAGAGTAAGAATGACAAAACATTTTTTCTTGATTTTCTGCGCTCCTTTCCCCGAGCCTGATTTGCAAAGAGCTCTGTTGACATAAGTGCAGCAGCTGGAGATGAGAGGGTTTTAAATCAACCTTCAGAGAGGTACAGTTTCTACTGGTAAAATAATTATTCTTCAAAGATTCCTGAAAAATAGTGTTTAAGGTGTTTAATGATTAAAAACCTGATGTCCTTGAGTGGAAGTCAGATGAAAGAACTGCCAGGGACCTTAATGCAGTGCAATGATAAACATAAAGGCTGCAATAATGATCAGCCCGAGGTGATTACACTCTCTAATTAGAGCACATGTATCATTTAGGCCTGATAATCTCTGCCTGTCTGAGGCACTTTGGGCACTCTCCTCTATCCGTGTCAGCCCCTTTGATCATGGCACGGAGCAGGAGGAACAGTTCCTGTGTTTGGAGCCTCTGGAATCACCTGAGTGGGCTCAGCTCTGTTCTGTTCCTGAATGTTTGCACCTCTGGGGGAGGGAAGAGATCTGTGAGAGCAGGAGTGCCCCAAACCCTGCACAAAGCCCCAGGATGGAGCTGTGTGGCTGCAATCCCAGCTGCAGGGTCAGAACTGACTGACTTTCACCTCCCTGTGCTGGCTGAGGGTCTGGGACAGGGATCTTGGTTGCAGTATTGAGGGGGAAAAAAAAGAATAACAATTCCTGGTGCCTATCTGAGGGGTGTGCAGGGCCCAGGACAGATCTGTGGAGTGTGCAGGGACAGATCTGTGGGGTGTGCAGGGCCCAGGACAGATCTGTGGGGTGTGCAGGGACAGATCTGTGGGGTGTGCAGGGCCCAGGACAGATCTGTGGGGTCTGTGGGATGGTGCAGTCCCAGGGGCTGTGCAGTTTTTCTCTTCCTAAGCTGTTTTGGGCCAGATGGGCTCGGGGAGGAGCAGAGGGAAATAACAAGAGGTTCCAATCAGTTCCAGGGCCCCGGTTCCGAGGCTGAAATGCGATTTGTGAAGCGAGTGAGTGCCCCCTGCCCTCTCCCCTGCAGCCTGCAGGGCATGGGGCTCGTTCTGCTCATTCTGATTGCTGAGAGCTCTCAATGGAGCCATCGGCTCTGAACGGGAGAGGCTCAGCTCAGACTCATCCTCATCCCCATCCCCATCCTCATCCCCATCCCCATCCCCATCCTCATCCTCAACCTCATCCCCATCCTCATCCTCATCCTCATCCCCATCCTCATCCTCATCCTCATCCCCCTCCCCATCCCCATCCCCATCCTCATCTTCATCCTCATCCCCCTCCCCATCCCCATCCTCATCCCCATCCTCATCCTCATCTGCAGGGGATTGGGTTAAACACAAAGAGTTGATGCCAGAGCGGCCTGGCCTCCTGCTCCTGTGCAGCTCCTGTGCAG
>VZTZ01053032.1:85447-98566 GCA_013400955.1 Drymodes brunneopygia
ATTTACCCCATTTACCCCATTGCAGGTGCAGGGCTGGGCCTGAAGGAGGATTTACCCCATTTACCCCATTTACCCCATTGCAGGTGCAGGGCTGGGCCTGAAGGAGGATTTACCCCATTTACCCCATTGCAGGTGCAGGGCTGGGCCTGAAGGAGGATTTGCCCCGTTCCAGGTGCAGCTTGAGCCTGAGCTCTTTGCTGGAGCCCAAATGGAGGAAAATCCTCCCTAGGGCCTTGCTGAGATGAATTCCCCATGAAGTTTCTGTGCCCGGCTGGCAGAGAAGGCCCCAGCTCAGGGAGGAATTCACTCCTCAGAGCAATCCCTCTGGCACAAACTCCTTTCTCACAAAACAAATGTTTTTTGTGCTCTCATCAGGCACGAGAGGCCCCACAAGGTGCACCAGGACTTCCAAAGCAGCAGCACTGAGACAATCAGGCTGCAGGAGGTGACTGAGAGAATTCTCCATTAATTTTGAGTGTCCCTCAGTGATGAATGCTGTGGGTGAGAGGTTTTGGAGGCCAGCAGCAGGCAGGGCTTGGAGCTGCTGGGGGGTGTCAGGAATCAGGGCATGAGGAGGTAAAACCAGAGCCAGGCCTAAGAGGAATAGGTGCTTGAGGTATCCTGATCAAAGGAATGAGGAATTTGTCTTTCCAGACAAACTCTCTGTGGCTCTTGCCAGCAGACAGTGAACACTGAGAGGGAAAAGAAACAACGGGGAGGATTCCACTGATTGATGAATGGAGAGAGATTTGCATTTACAGACAAACCAAAGCTCTGCTGATCAATAAAAACTGAATATTGGAAGATGAAAAGAACCATAAATTCCATAAGGAATTCCACTGAGTGACACAAGGGAATTGTACATTAGAGGGGGGTCTGTATTGGGGGATTTGGGCAGTCTGTGCCTCTCAAATACCTCAGCCATGGGGAAAGAGAGAGGGGCCTGTGGTTGGGAAATTGGGATAAAAGGGAGGCTGTGTCCTCCAAAATCTGAGAGACCCCCTGGGAAATGCCCCACGGCCTCTCCCTTTGTTTGGATAAAGTCCCAGGGCTCCTCTGTCTCCTTTTTGGACAGAAACCTCTGCTGTTTGTGGATTCATTTCCTCACACTGAGGATGCTGACAGGATGCAGAGATGAAAGGGAGGAACAAGCCCAAGAGCAAGCTCCTGTCCCCTGGGCTTGCTCCATCACCCGTGGGGCTGAATTTTGTCACACTGGATATCCCTTTCTAAGATTTTTTTTTTCCCTCCAGTTATTGTGAACTGAAGTATCTTTTTTTGCTTTTATGGAAATTCTCCACCCTGGGCCTCAGCAGAGCTCTACAGGTGATGTCACAAGTCCCAACATCCCTGTGGACGCTGCCACAACCAGACAAGGATGTGCAGGAGAGAAATTCCAATCCCTTCCAAGAGGGGACTTTAAAACTCCCAGCAGTGTCAGCAGCAGCTTTTTGGGATGTCTCTGCTGGCAGTTCTGCCCCAAAAAGCTGCTCTGGCCCGAGCAGAGGAGGCACTGCAGGAGACAGGAGAGATTATCACCCTCGTTAGGAGAAAAGGAGAAATTATCTTGCTAATAAAACACACATTATAGAAACAAAGGGAATTCTTATAGAGTTTATTCTGCTCGTGGCCATGTCTGCCTCCTGTCACATGGAGGGGCTGTTTGTGCCTTCCAATTAAGCAGAATAATGGCCTTGCTGGGGAGATGGGGGTGGATTATTTCAGCCCTGCTGCAGGTGGCATTACGCTGAGAGGCCTGGCTATCGTGCTGTCAATTTGTTTAATGGTTATTAGAGGAGCAGGTGATTTCTATTAAAGGGAAGTGACAGACTGTCCATTAGATATAGATGCATGTTTATTAAATTGGGAGCCTGGAGCAAGCAGCCCGGCTCATTTGCTTCCAAATTCCAGACCAATCTGTTTTGTTTTGCACCTGGAAGGTTCAGAGGAGAAGTGGGGGCTGTTCACCGAGCAGGGCTCAGGGGCTGCTGTGTCTGCGCAGGGCTCAGCCCCAGCCCCGTGGAGGCTGCAGGGGAAGGGGCTGGGGCTGGAAAATGAGGTTTAATTCCTTTTCTCCTCACCTGGCAGCAGAGGGGGAACACAAGGGTTTGATGTGTGAGTGCACAGCTCTGTCTCTGCTGTCTCTTGTATCCCACACCATGGAAGGGTGGGAGGTGCCTCCAGCCCATCCATCCCAGAATCTCTGCAGAGTGAGCAGTTACAGGGGAATCCACCCAGAGCAGGCATTTATTCCCCACCGACTGCTGGTTTATGCTCTGAAGCAGCAAAATTTCTCTCCCTCTCTAACCCAGGCTGATGTTCTGTGGATGTTCTCATTGCCCAGGGAGGAGTTTAATCCTTTCAGGAAATGTCTCCCCTTTTCATTGCCTCTCTTTTCCTCCTCTCCCTCTCAAATTGGTGCACTTCAAAATCAAATCCTGCCTTGCCCAGCTCTGGTGTAGTGAACTCCCCACTCCATGCAGCCCCATGACCCAGACCCTCTCTGGGGTGGTGGTTCTGGTGTCTGCAGATCAGAGAGGAGGCTGAAAAACTGGGAGGGTTCACAAAAGAGACATAAAAATGATTCAGAGTCTGGGCAACATCTCTGCGGTGAAACTGAGCTTGAGCTGTTCGGGCCATCAAGGAGGAAATAAAGAGGAGACTCCATCACAATGTGAGGCAGTCAGAGGAGATACAGGGGAGATGATTCCTCTAACAGATGGCTCCTGTGGATTTCCAGCAGGGAAATCCACAGTGAAATGTGGCTGTGAGGTCGGGATTCAACCTTTGTTCAGAGCTGGAGCCTGCACAGGAACTGGAGGAGATCAGGATTCAGCCTTTGCTCAGAGCTGGAGCCTGCACAGGAACTGGAGGGGATCAGGATTCAGCCTTTGCTCAGAGCTGGAGCCTGCACAGGAACTGGAGGAGATCAGGATTCAGCCTTTGCTGGGAGCTGGAGCCTGCACAGGAACTGGAGGGGATCAGGATTCAGCCTTTGCTCAGAGCTGGAGCCTGCACAGGAACTGGAGGAGATCAGGATTCAGCCTTTGCTGGGAGCTGGAGCCTGCACAGGAGCTGGAGGAAGCACATCTGTTCCCAGGCAAGGATAATTAACTGTCGGGAGAAGGAACCATCAAGTAACAAATCAGGAAAATCCCGAACATGGCCTGATTTCGGAGCTCTGCAGTGCTCTGGTGAAAGGCATTGCTCTGTCCCACGGAGGAGAGGCTGAGCTGTGGCACTCAGGGGTCCTGCTGGGGACAGCACCACGAGCACAGGGACTGCAGGAGGGGAGCAGCTCCACCCTGTGCCAGGGATTGATGAAATCGGCTCCCTGGGGTCCTGCTGGACTCCTTTGGGGCCTTCATTCCTCTCAATCAGTTTTCCTGCCTGTAAATACGAACAGGGCTGAGCTCTGTCCCATCAGGGCACAGCTGGGGATGTCTCCACAGAGCTCTGGGGACACTGCATTGCTGTGTCTGCGCCAGGACTGGGCAGCACCTGGGGCCTCTGGGTGGAATTCAGCTCCAGATCCGACCCCAAAGGAGTGTGGCAGAGCAGCCTAAACCAGAACTCAGTCAAATTAAGGGAAAACAAAGGCCAGGCCCTGTTGCACTGTCCCTGTCCAGCTCCAGGTGCCTGTCCCCACAGAGGCAGGGACACGGGGACTCTCTGCTGTCCTGCTGAGGGGCTGGGATTTGGGAATGGCCCGTCCCTGCTCTGGGCACAGCTGGAAGTGTCCAGGGAGCTGATTCCTTGCAAGGAATGGGAGTGGGCAAAGGTTTCCATTTCCTTCCTCCTGCTGAGGGGACCTGAAGAGCGAGGGGCTCTGGTGCCACCCTGGCACAGCCACCCTGCTCTTGTCCCCCCTTCTCCCCTCGGGGTCTGGTTCGGAGCTCTCGCTGTCCTTGCCTCGAGCCATCCTGGAGCCTCAGACGAGCTGACTGCAATTTTGGCGTCCTTATCTCCATGAAAATGCAAATACCTTGAAAATGCAAATACCGCCCCTTGTCAGCTGCCGTGCGCCCCACCGCAAACCCCGCTGGTCCCAGTCGCTCCCAGTCCCCTGTGCTGTTCAGCGAGGGGGGAAGGAGAGGGCAGACACCGAATATTGCTGCGTTTATCGTCTGCAATAACACATCCTGTGCCGCCCTGCCAGCCACTTGCCGGGCTATTATCCCACCATTCTTCTGTTTGTTCTGTTTTTTCTTCTGGGCACATGTTTTTCCCAATTCGGGCGCAATCGCTGCTGCCGTGCTCAGCTGTCCTGATTGCCTGAAGCAGCGGCTGATTGCATTATTCATCCGCAGAGCTCACAAAAGGCGTCAGAGCTCTGCAGCAGACCCCGAGCTCCTGATGATGTTTTGCGTCTGCGGGAAGGGGGGAGGATGCTGGGTGAGCTGGTGGCATCTGGTGGCACTGCTGTGGCTGTGCCCGAGGAGCTGGGACAGAGCAGAGCCCGGGACGGGCCGGGCTGGGCTGAGCTCCGTTCTCCTCCAAGGCTGCGGCGATGCTGAGCTGTAAATTGATTTTACATCCCTGAGCAGAGGAGCCGAACTGCGGGGAAACGGTGCCACCTGCGGGCACCGAGCGCAGGAATCGCGGCCCCGGGAATGCCATCCCCGCACCGCTGAGCTCGGCCAGAACCTCGGGACTGGGAGGGTTATTAACCCAGAAACAGAGGGAGGGCAGCGCACTGGGATGGAGCCAGCAGGGACAGGTCCGGCTGTGCCTCAGCAGGGACAGGGACAGGTCGGGCCGTGCCTCAGCAGGGACAGGGACAGGTCCGGCTGTGCCTCAGCAGGGACAGGGACAGGTCGGGCTGTGCCTCAGCAGGGACAGGGACAGGTCGGGCTGTGCCTCAGCACAAACAGGTCCGGCCGTGCCTCAGCACAAACAGGTCGGGCTGTGCCTCAGCAGGGACAGGGACAGGTCGGGCCGTGCTTCAGCAGGGACAGGTCCGGCCGTGCCTCAGCAGGGACAGGTCGGGCTGTGCCTCAGCAGGGACAGGTCCGGCTGTGCCTCAGCAGGGACAGGGACAGGTCGGGCTGTGCTTCAGCAGGGACAGGTCCGGCTGTGCCTCAGCACGGCCGCCTGGGCGAGCACAGACAGAGAAAGGGGCTGGAGCTGTTTCTCTGTGGTTTAGAACAGCCTTTTCCGTGCTCCAAGCACACGGGACAGGGGTGGGGAGAGCTGTGCTGGAAGCAAATCCATCCCCAGGAGATCTGTGAGCTTTGAGCTGCATCCCACTCTGTGCTTGGTGAACTTGGGGAGTGTTTGTAGCTCCAGGGATGTCACCAGGATGGTTCCCGTCACAGATCCAGGTCACTCCTGCACCTGGTGACGCTGGAATTTGTGAGGCTGGAGGGCCTTTCCTTGTGTCCCTTGGTGCCACCTGCAGCAGCTCCAGGGCAGGGCTGACATCCCCCAGCTCCCCTGGATCGTGAAGGGCCCTTTCCTTGTGTCCCTTGGTGTCACCTCCATCCCTTCCAGGGCAGGGCTGACATCCCCCAGCTCCCCTGGGCTGTGTGGGTGGAAAGCACAGGAACCACGGGCAGCTCCGTGTGCCCAAAACTGAGTCTCTGCTGTTCTTTTGGCTGCTGAGCACAGGTGCAGCTCTGCCTGGAGCCCAGCCTTCGGTAAATAATTGGATGGGAATAAGACAAGGAGAGCAAGCAGGAAAGCGCTCGGCTGCCTCTCCCCGTCTGTGCCTGAGCACACACGTTTTGTAGAATGTTCTCGGGCTAAAAAGATATTAATAAGTAAACCCCTCTGATTGATTTAATATGCCAGAGCTTTGTTCTCAGTTCTTTGCTTGTACTGGTGCATAACACTGGAAAAATAAAATGGAATCATAAAATGAAATAAATAAAATATAAAAGCCGTGCAGCAGAGTGAAGTGAATTCAATCATCAGAGGAGCAGAATTATACATCAAGAGCAATTCAGTATTGTGTTTAATCCCAAGGCGTTATAAATCTGACAAACATCCAGGAGTATCTTCAGAGCAGAAAGGTGGGGTTTTTGAGGAATAAACAGGCAGTTAATCCTATTTACACAGAGCAGTGTTCCACCTTTGGGCAGAGGTTCACCTGGGGGACTCCTGGTTGTGTTTCTGATTTCCAGCACTCCTTCCTCCCCTGCTTTGCTGTCAGAGCTCAGCAGGAGCTGAGGATGTGGCCTGGGATCTCCTCAGGCCATGTCAGACATCGCTGATGGAGCAGCAGGGCCGCTGGGAGCAGCTCGTTCCCACAGCTTTTCCTGCCGGCTTTTACACTCTCATCCCTCTGCAAAGCCACACCCGGGGCTCTCCCTGGGCCTGAGCCTGAGCCTGAGCCTGAGCCTGAGCCTGAGCCTGCGCCTGCGCCTGCGCCTGAGCCTGAGCCTGAGCCTGAGCCTGAGGCTGCGCCTGCGCCTGAGCCTGAGCCTGAGCCTGAGCCTGAGGCAGCCCAGGTCAGGGGGCCAGGCTGGAACACTGAAATTGGTGCTGTCACAGAACCTGGCAGGTTCCCTCCCAGGGCAGCTCCAAGGCCACATGCACAGGGATCCTGTGAGGAACAACCCCAGGAAGAGCCTCCTCTGCAGCCTGAGCCCAGCACAGACCCATCCTGGCCATGGGAGAGGCTGGAATCCCTCCTGGAGAAGCCAGCAGAGGGTTATAAATACAGGAATAATGCAAACCGTGCCAGGGAATGTGCAGCTGGTAAATAACCCCCTGTTTTCCATGTCTCAGATGCCGATGCAAAGCTGCATTTCCAGTGAGCAGCCCTGAACTCCAGGCTGGGCGCCTCCTTCAGGGCAGGCTCCATCCCTGGGATCACTGTCAGGATATCAGGGATGGCTTGTACAGCTCACCAAATATGTTACAGAAGCCCCGGGATGAAAAACATTTAGCATAAATTGAATAGGAAAATAATGCTGGGGTTGGAGAGAAAGTTGAAGTTCAGCAGTTCCATTTGAAAAGAGAATGGAGCATCAAGCCCTGGGAAGTGTCATTTCCTGACTCTTGTGGAGCAACAGTGAGCTGTAAAATTAGAGTTGCATGGATGGCTGTGGAACGATGCTCATGAAAAATTAATGACAATAGCAGGAGACAGGAAAAATCCAGAAAACATTTCCACCACGGTTAAGTTTTATAAAAGCTTGTTTTCATTAAAACCTGAGCTGTGTGCTTTAGCCGAGCTGCCAAAAGCCCTGCAGCTCGTGTAGAGCAGTGAGCACAGAGCTCCTGTGAGAGCAGGGGTCTGCAGGGGAGGTGACTGTGGGACAGGGACGGGGTTTGTTCCCCCCCTGCAGGTCCCTTCCCAGGCTGGAGCTGTTCAGGTGGGACTGCCCTGAGCTCTGAGGGGTTGAGCTGAGCTGAGCTGGGGCATTTTGGGATCCCAGCCCTGGGAAAGGATCCCTGAGCTGCCTCTCCTCAGCTCGTGCTAGGATTCACTCCTCAGGCAGCTGCAGGGATTTTATGGTGCCTGTGCACCCCAAGGGATCCCTCATGGGAGCTGAGAACACACAAGTGGGGCAGGACTCACTTTGCTGGCAGTTTTCAAGCACCAAAGCTGAGAAAATGAAGGGGAGAGCCAAGCTCTGATCACCTGGGCTGGAAAGGGGAATATTCTGAAATGCAGCACTCCTGGAAATTGTGTTCCAGGAACTGGAGCAGCCTCAGTCAGCTCAGCGTTGGCGCGTGCATCACACCTGGGGCTCGTTCATGTCCACAAGAGACTTCGTGCCTTGAAATGCTGAAAACCCAGTGAAATATTCCAATGGAAGGAATGGGCCTGGGTTAAAGATAAACCACAAAGCAGCCCAGCACTCCCAACAAACAAACCAGCCTGAATTTGGGGTGGTTCCTGACTGAATTTCCTGTGTTCCAGCACTTTGTGAATAGAAATTGTGTGTGTGGAGCTGCATCCCTGGTCACTGCAGGTGACACAAGTTCAGAGCCACAGGCAGTGCCACAAAACCAGGATTGCTGCAGTTCTTACAGGGTTAAACCCTGATGTAACTCCTCCCTCCTGGGACACGATGGAATCTGGGAATTCTGTCTCCTGCTGGCAGATGCTCCCTCCCCACCAGCTCCTCCCGAGGACGCTCCCAGCACCAGGAGGTGGGTGAGACACTCCAGTGCTCTCCTGCTCTGCCTGACTGATATCAACAGTGACACCCAGAGCGCTGCTGCCAGGGGAACAGATTTGTCCTGTCACATCTTTTTCTGCCTGAAGAGCTCTGAAAGCCAAGTGACTGCTTTCTCCTGTGATTTGATCAGCTGCTGGAAGGGTTCAGGCAGGTAGCAGCTGTGCAGCCCCACACAGGGTGTGATGTTCCTAAATATGCTGTAATTACCTTCCTCACCATCCTGAGCCCCAGCTGCTGAGGAGTCTGACTCCTTCACCCCGGAGAGCTGTCAGCTCTGATCATGCCCTGCAGCCTGGGCTGGAGCTGGGGACTCCCCTGGTGCTGCTGGAGCTGGGAATCCGTGGGCATAATCAGAATCTCCCCAAAACAGTCCAGAAATCCACGTCCCAAACTGGATTATCTTTATTTTCTGTTAGTGGGGCGTCTGTGGAAGTGAAGGTGTTGGTTTATGGATGGAATTTGCAGGTGGAATTGGCAAAGCCAATGACAATAATTCTGTGCCTTCCTCTGGCTCTGGGCTCCAGTGGGAGACAGGGCTGATCCCACCCTGTCTGGCACTCAGGGTTTGAATCTGTGCTCAAGGCAGGGCAGCAGGACCCCAAAATCGGGCTGGAAATGTGTCCAGTGTGCCCTTTCCAGTTCTCACCCTGCTCTTCCTCTCCTCAGCATCCTCTCGGGCTCGTTTCTGTCTTTGGTTGGGTCTCACGGGGTAATTCACACCCAAACAGGGACGAGTGGAAATAAATAAATCTGCCTGAGTCACCCCTGCAAGGAAGGGACCCAGATTTATCCTCCTTTTCTCTCTTTCCTCGTCAGCACCTGCCACCACACGGGATCGATAATCTGATCATTACCTTCACAGGTTGCCCAGGTGTTCCCAAACTGATCCCAGAGGAGTTGGTTGAAGGGAGGATTTTGAGGTTTGTGCCGTGCAGCAGGAAGGCTTCTGCCATCCTCTAGCGGCTGTGGGAGGCTTCACAGGCAGCTCCTGCTCACAGCGACCGGGCTGGGAGCCCTCTCTTCAGAGACCTTCCTTCACAGAGTTCACTTGGATTAATTAAACAGATACCAGGTGATATTCCAGTGGAAGCTGCAGGGGCTTGGAAAAAGATGATCTTTAAGGTCCCCAAAGCAGTCCATGGCTCTCTGGTGAGATAAATCCAGAGCTTGTCGATGCAGCAGTTGTGGATAAAATTGAGCTGCCTCTTAGAGTTTTTGTTTCATTGGCTTGTTCTGTTCCATTCAAATGCAAATATTTCACAGGCACGGCCGAGCTGGCAGAGCTCTGCTGGAGCCGTCTCCCTTTGCTGGGGGTGACTCAGGCACATTTATTCTCATTGGAAAAGGAAACACCTCCATTTCTTTTGCCCACATGAGTTTGCAGAGGCTCCTAAAGGCTCTAAAGCATTGTCATAAAGGGATCATTTGTCAGCGCTGGCAGCAGAGCTTTTGCTCTCTGGGCCTGAGCCAGAGAACTCTGCAGTGATGAAACACCAGACACCCTAATGGGGAAGCTGGAACTGGTTCAGCAAGGGGGATAAATAAGTGCCATAGATCTCTAAAAGCTGGAGAATTCACTCAGAAAATGCAGGCTATGGAGAGCAATTATTGCTTTCCCCAGTGCTAAGGAGGAAATGGCTGCTTTCACCAGCTGGGGAACTGGAGCTGCAGACCCAGAGGGGAAAACGCAGTGGAAAACACCTGGGGTGCTCTCCCAGAGCTGGGGAATGAACTCTGGGCTCAAAGGAGTGCCTGGAGCTGCTCAGAACTGATGGAAAACCAGGCCCCAGCTCCATCCATCCTCCCTGGGCCCAGGGAAGTGTCTGCCTGGGAATGGAACAGTGGAGGGCAGGAGCAGGAGGGGAGAGGCAGCACGGGGCCCATTCAGAGTCAGAAATCCCAAATCTGCCTTCCTTGCACAGCAGCTGGCACTGAGGAGGTGCCTCTGCCCCGAGTGGGACCCCCAGATGCTGCTACAGGACCTGCAGAAATCATTGGAGTCAGTACCTGCAGTAATAATTGGAGTCAATATCTGTGGTAAATAATTAGGGACAGTTTTGGGGGTAATCATTGGAGTCAGTACCTGTGGTAATAATTGGAATCAATATCTGTGGTAATAATTAGGGATAGTTTTTGCACTAATCATTGGAGTCGCTGGTGCTTTGCTCCTCCTCTGAGCAGTGAACCTGCCAGGGAGTGCAGGTGTGCAAGGGAAATGTTCACTCCCTGCTCGTCTCCCCCTGTGCCCTCCACGGGGAAATGCCCCAAATTCACTAAAAGCGGGCTGGGAGCAGCAGGAATTTGGGCTGAGCTGGGTGGGAGTGATCTGTGCACGGGGAGTTTGGGGAATTCAGGGATGCTGCAGGGGATGCAGCACAGATGGGCTGGAAGGATCCCAGCAGGATCCTGGTGCTCGTCAGAAGGGAGAAGCATTGGAAAATAAGATTTCCCCCCTTGTCTCACCTGGTGTGTTCAGCTTGAGAGCAGATACCTCAAACCTTGTGTTTTGTGTGAGTATTCAGGAGCTTCAGTGGCCCCATGGAGAAATGGCCCATCCAGGCTGCAGTAAAACTTCTTGGGTTTGTTATATTCATGATTTTTTTGCAGTAAAAGCATTCAAAAATAATGTGGTGGGAGTGAAAACACCTCTTTCCTATGGAGTTTTAAATTAGCAAATTAATTTTTTTATTAAAAAGCTGCCAAATCCTCAGGAGCATCAGAGTTGAATAAACTGCAGAATCTCAAAACCTTTCTCAGATAAAATTTTAAAATCTGTTTCCCATTAAAAACACCCAAACAAACGTGCAGAAATAGAAACAAGGGGGAAAAGACATACAAAACAATCCCAGATAGCTGAATGAATCTCCGTTAATTGTGTTTTTATTACCTATTTCGCTCAGAGGATAGGTTGAAATACACAGCCCTGTAGTTCCCTGCTGAAAGAGGGAGCTTTCTGGTGATACATTTCATCTTTTGGATTATGATTATACTTGAAATGCTCCGAATTTCTGCTTCTCTCTGGGTGTCAGAGCTTGGCTAAGGAAAGAAAAGGACAGAGATGCTTTCAGCAGCAGATGGCAGCCGAGCCCCACGGCTGAGCCCTTCCCGGGCTGCGAGGGATGCGAGAAAAGGGGCCGGGCAGTGCTGACACCTGCAGGGCTCCGAGCAGGAGCTTCCCGACAGGAGGAACTCTGCCCATCCATTCCCGAGCCGGAGGAACTCTGCCCATCAATCCCCAGCCCAGCTCCCTGGCAGGATGGACCCTGCCCCTCCATCCATCCCTCCCCAGCCCAGGATGGATCCTGCCCCTCCATCCATCCCTCCCCAGCCCAGGATGGATCCTGCCCCTCCATCCATCCCTCCCCAGCCCAGGATGGATCCTGCCCCTCCATCCATCCCTCCCCAGCCCAGGATGGATCCTGCCCCTCCATCCATCCCTCCCCAGCCCAGGATGGATCCTGCCCCTCCATCCATCCCTCCCCAGCCCAGGATGGATCCTGCCCCTCCATCCATCCCTCCCCAGCCCAGGATGGATCCTGCCCCTCCATCCATCCCTCCCCAGCCCAGGATGGATCCTGCCCCTCCATCCATCCCTCCCCAGCCCAGGATGGATCCTGCCCCTCCATCCATCCCTCCCCAGCCCAGGATGGATCCTGCCCCTCCATCCATCCCTCCCCAGCCCAGGATGGATCCTGCCCCTCCATCCATCCCTCCCCAGCCCAGGATGGATCCTGCCCCTCCATCCATCCCTCCCCAGCCCAGGATGGATCCTGCCCCTCCATCCATCCCTCCCCAGCCCAGGATGGATCCTGCCCCTCCATCCATCCCTCCCCAGCCCAGGATGGATCCTGCCCCTCCATCCATCCCTCCCCAGCCCAGGATGGATCCTGCCCCTCCATCCATCCCTCCCCAGCCCAGGATGGATCCTGCCCCTCCATCCATCCCTCCCCAGCCCAGGATGGATCCTGCCCCTCCATCCATCCCTCCCCAGCCCAGGATGGATCCTGCCCCTCCATCCATCCCTCCCCAGCCCAGGATGGATCCTGCCCCTCCATCCATCCCCAGCCCAGGATGGAGCTTAGCCCCAGGCAGCTCCTGGCTCCCTCCCTGAACAGGCACCCTCAAACTGCTCGGACACCTCAAAAACGTCCCAGAGAAATGCACAGCAAGGCACGGGCTCTGCAGGAGCCTCTACCTGCCCGGCTTCCTCCCGGTTTCCAAGGCAATCTCCGATCTCAGAAGGACAGGATGGCATTTCAGCAGGAACGTGCATTTGTGAATTGTTTGCAAAGCTGCAGCTCTGTGCCCATCTCCGTGAAGGGACAGGAGCTGCCTGAGGTGGATCGGGAGCTCTGCCAGGGTCTGACCTCGCCCTGTGGGCTGTGGATGGATCAGAGCCAAACAGAGCTGAGTTCTGAGCACTTTGGTTCATTCCTCCTCTCCCCCCTGGGGCAGCTCGGGTGGTGTGTGGTGCTCTGGATCCCTCCAAGCTCCCTGTGAGGGGTAAGGGCTGGGCAGGACAGACCCCAGTCAGTGCAGGGGAGCCTGCCTGCCTGCCGAGGGGGAGCTGGGACAGCTGGCTGGTGACACGAGAGGTCATTCCTGTCACAGGGTCCACAACTCAGCCAGGAGCCTCACAGGCTGTGGGCTCCAGTCAAAGGAGACCCTCTGTCAGTGAACTGGAGTGGGAATGGTGGGAGTGGTGGGAATGGTGGGAATGGTGGGAATGGTGGGAATGGTGGGAGTGGTGGGAATGGTGGGAGTGGAGCCTGGGAGTGCAGGAAACCAAGGCTGTGCTTTCCTTTAGCACCCAGACTCAATCTAAAGCCAGTACAAGATGAATGTTTTTATTAATAATTGATTAAATTGAGAGGCAAGGGGGCCTTTCAAGCGAGGGATGTCCCAGAGAGCCAGGCCCAGGCTGGGACTGGGCCCAGTGCTCATGGCCAGCTGGGGCTGGGCTGGGCTGAGCTGGGCTGGGCTG
>VZTZ01053032.1:101987-112899 GCA_013400955.1 Drymodes brunneopygia
CCCAAAGAACTGCAATCCCAGAACTGGAACCCCAAAGAACTGCAATCCCAGAACTGGAACCCCAAAGAACTGCAATCCCAAAGATCTGGAACCCCAAAGAGCTGCAATCCCAGACAGCTGCAATCCTGAAGAGCTGCAATCCCAAAGAACTGCAATCCCAAAGATCTGGAACCCCAAGGAGCTGGAACCCCAAAGAACTGGAACCCCAAAGAGCTGCAATTCCAAAGAGCTGCAGTCCCAAAGAACTGCAATCCCAGAACTGGAACCCCAAAGAACTGCAATCCCAAAGATCTGGAACCCCAAAGAGCTGGAACCCCAAGGAGCTGGAACCCCAAGGAGCTGGAACCCCAAAGAGCTGCAGTCCCCAAGAGCTGCCCCCATTGCCCGTTTCCAGGCTGAGCTCAGGCTCCCCCCGGGGCTCCCTCTGTCCTTGTGCTCCCGGAGCCGGGCAGGGCCCAGGGGAGCTCTGGGCTCGGCTCTCTGCTCCCTTTCAGTGGAATCAGCTCCCAGCCCTTTGCAGGGCTCTGTGGAACACCTGTGCTCACTGGGACATGGAACCAGCTAAATACCCCAATTCCAATCATTCTCCGAACAGGAATTTGCCTCTGAGATTGAGATAAGCTTTGGGTGTGGGCCAGGCGACGAAAAATGTGACCAAAGCACAATTTAGGGAACCTCAATAACGTGGAGTGGGAAAGAACTGGGCTCAGCCTGCTGTGAGACCTGGGCCATGCTGTGAGACCTGGGCCATGCTGTGACACCCAGCCCGTGCTGTGACACCTGGGCCATGCTGTGACACCTGGGCCATGCTGTGACACCTTCACCATGCTGTGACACCCAGCCCATGCTGTGACACCCAGCCTGTGCTGTGACACCCAGCCCGTGCTGTGACACCCGGCCCATGCTGTGACACCTGGGCCATGCTGTGACACCTGGGCCATTCTGTGACACCCAGCCTATGCTGTGACACCTGGGCCATGCTGTGACACCCAGCCCGTGCTGTGAGACCTGGGCCATGCTGTGACACCCAGCCCACGCTGTGACACCCAGCCCATGCTGTGACACCCAGCCCGTGCTGTGACACTCACACCATGCTGTGACACCCAGCCCATGCTGTGACACCCAGCCCATGCTGTGACACCCAGCCCATGCTGTGACACCTGGGCCATGCTGTGACACCCACCCCACGCTGTGACACCCACACCGTGCTGTGACACCCAGACCGTGCTGTGACACCCAGCCCATGCTGTGACACCCAGCCCATGCTGTGACACCCAGCCCATGCTGTGACACCCAGCCCATGCTGTGACACCCAGCCCATGCTGTGACACCCAGCCCATGCTGTGACACCCAGCCCATGCTGTGACACCCAGCCCATGCTGTGACACCCAGCCCATGCTGTGACACCCAGCCCATGCTGTGACACCCAGCCCATGCTGTGACACCCAGCCCATGCTGTGACACCCAGCCCATGCTGTGACACCCAGCCCATGCTGTGACACCCAGCCCACGCTGTGACACCCACCCCACGCGTGGTGCAGCGCTGCCAGCACTGCTGGGGTCCTGCAGCTGGTCAGGCAGGATCCTTCCCACCACGTTTCATTGTCCTGTACCTCCCTGCCTTCCTCTTGTTGTTCCCTCACCGCCAACGAGCAGATCTTTACACCCAGGAGAGCTTCATTCGTGTCATTTAAACAAAGTCATCACAAACCAACAGTAAAACCCCTCAGACCCTCAGAGCTCCTCCAGAACGGATCCCTGAAGGCCTTGGGGACTCCTCAGGCCCTGCTGAGCCCCGGCATTGATGCCCTTGCTCCACCAGCCGTGCCTTTTCCACACATTCTCCCCCGAGGCATGACAAATTCAATGGTGTGTGTTTTGCTGAACTGTTCACTCCTGGTTTTGATTCCTGCTCATATCCCAGCGAGGCACAAAGGTGTTTGTGAGGGGATTCTGTGTGCACAGCCCTGCCCTGGCTCCTTCCCCTCGACCACGCTCTGCCTTAGTGAGAACTCCTCGAGAGGAAAACCAGGTTAAAGAACCAGGTTTTAGCTTCCCTGTTAATTGCAACTTATCTGGGGCCCGGATAATTGCTCATAAATACCTGCTGAGTTGCCAAGCCTGTGTTAAGGTTTGTCAGTCTTTAATAAATCTTGAAGATTTAAGATTTGCTGCTGGTTGCTGGTGCCCATCAGTCCCCAGCGCAGGGCAGGGCAGGGCCAGGCAGCCGGGCAGGATTCCTCCCGGGCTGCAGGGACGTGTGAGAGGGGCTGGGCAAGAGCTCCTGCAAAGGTCATCGGTATTTTTGGAGCAATAAATCACGGAGGGAAAGATTTGCATTTGGGCTGTATAAAATCCAGGGCTGGATTAGGGAGAGCATACTTTGCAGTAATATTTCTCTCCTGACTTGTTTTATTAGCTTCCTTTAAACATGTTACATTATTGCTTATAGAATTTCATTTACTTGGATTGGCAGCTTGATAAATATGTCTATTGGCGATGATTTGGATTGCTCTGGGCATTAATATTATTAAAACCTGTCACAAGGAAATGTCTGAAAGATGACTTACTGTAAAGATTACAGCATGAAATAAATCATACAATGGTATTTGTTACCGTTTATGGCCTCTTGGAGCCGAGTCAATCCCTTTTTATGTTGCATTATTTTTCAAGTTTTTATAGCCTTACATTATATATTGCTGTCAGAAACGAACAGATGGGGTGTCAAACACGAGCCTTCTGAATAATTCCCACCCTCGGGTTATTTGTATGAAGGACAAGTGTAAAGCTGTGTTCTCGAGGAGGGGAGCAGGATGGAGGTGCAGGAAGTGTTGTTCCAGCGGGCAGCTCCTTTGTCAGCAGCACATTGTGCTTTTGAGCAGCACCTGGGCTGCAGGACAGGGGCTCTGGGGGGGCAGGGGCAGAGTTTGGCACAGCCACAGCACCTGGGCTGCAGGGCAGGGACAGAGTTTGGCACAGCCACAGCACCTGGGCTCTGGGCAGGGGCAGGGTTTGGCACACCAAACCCCCAGAGTCTCTCCAGCTCCTCGTTCCCCTGCTCTGCTGTGGCTGCTGGAGCTCAGTGAGGTGTGGAAGGGGCTCTCAGTGACAGCCAAACCTCCCCATGCTGGGGGGACACAGAAAGTGTGGCTGCCTGGAGGTGCCTCAGACACGTCAGGGGTGGGATTCCAAAAACAGCCCCTCCTGAACCACTCCAGTGGCGTTTCTGGAGCTTGGGAAGTGCACAGGGGCAGCTGAACAGGTACTTTGGACACTGGAATTTCGAGAACTGATGTTAGTTGGGAAGCTCCTCTAGGAAGAGGTGATAATATTTTTCATCCCACTTTTTGTTGGGTTGGGAAGTCCCGTTGTTCCTGCTCTGTGTTTTTGAGGCCTTCTCCTTAGAGTCAGGGATGGAGTGATGGTTGGGCTGATAATACACAGGCAGTTAATTACGTTTGTTTGAGTTACAAACACTCAGATGGGAGACAGGATCCATCAGGGATTTACTTCTCCATTCAGCTGGGGTTGGATTTTGTAAATAGGCCTCCAGTTATCCCTTTTTTCATTCCCTTTCCTTCTGGAGAGCAAAACATTTGGAATGCTGAGAGAAAACCTCCCAGCCCTTGCCTGCCCTCATGCACAGGATTTTTCCTTCACTTCAGTTTGTGAAGTGTCCCTCTGGCTGCCTTTGGCACCCGGACTCGTGTGAGCTCAGCCAGCCATTCCTGACCAGCTCCGTCAGCTAATCCCGAGTTTATCCCAGCTGCTCTCCCTTCCCCACGGTCACAGGCCTCTCCTGCTCCTCTGAGGCTCCCAGCAGAGAGCAGAGAGCCTCTCCCCGTGCTGCTCAGCCCCTCTCCTCTGCCCCGGGTGGGAATGCTCCACCTCTCCCTGCCCCAGGTCCCCGTCCCACATCCATCAGCAGGAGTCTCAGGGATCCCCACTCGCCCTGCGAGGAACAATTGCAGCACCCACCTGGGCCCACTAATCCCATCCCAGGTTATACAATGGCATAATCACCTGAGGAATTTGCATGACTGATGGTGTGAGTTCTGAGTGCATAAGGATAAGTTTCATAATTAGCTTTCCCTGTGAACTTGTGCAAACCAGCCTATTTATAATTTGGTCAGCTCCTGGTTTTTAATGAGGGTGCTGAGAGGGACCGGAGCCTCTGGCAGCATCGTTTCATATTTTAATTACCCACAGTAATTCTGACAATTACACCGATGTCATAAATCACATCATAATGACCCATTAAAAAAAACACCCCTGTTTAATGATTGGATGAGGATTTAAATTAAACAGACACGCAATGGTTTAACAAGAAGCCAAAAGCTCCGTGGAGTTTCAAAGTGTTCCAAACCTTTTCATTGAGCCACGGCTCCAAATGATGAAGAAACTTCGTGCAAAGTTTCTTTCACAGGCCAAGTCCTCATTTCCTTTCCATGGGATGAAATCCATTCCTGTGTCCCAGGATAGGACTGGACACAGGATTAGAGCCCTCACTGGCCATTCTGGTCTCTGTCTTGTTGTCCAGGAGGACTTGGGGTGTTCCCTGCTGTTGGCAGTGCCAATCCCGCGGTCACCAACATCCCTGGATGGCATTGGAGCTCAATGACATTGGATTTTAGCCGGGAAAATTCAGTTTTAGGAGGAGAAGCATCGAGCCACAGCTCCCATGTCCTGGCAGGGAGCTTTTGCTGCACTGTCTGGGGTTTAATGAAGTCTGAATTGACCCCTGAGTGTGGTTCCATGCCCTGCTCACCACAGAGTCCTGCTGAGGGGGGCAGTGGGTGAGGGATGCTCAGCATCACTTCTCCCCTCTGGTGATTTCTTTGCCACCTCTCAGCCCTGAGGCAGGGCTGGGCTGTGGGTGACTCTTCTGAGGAGCAGAGTCCCCACAAAGGTGCCATCAGGCCACCCCAAATGAGGCTGTGCCCCCAGGACCTGGGGGTCCTGCTTTGGGCCCTCAGTGAAAATCACTTCCATTATCTCAGGTCTCCAGCAAGCCAACTCCTGCTCTTTAGATTGTTTTGCCATTAATAACGTCACAATAAGTGGGTGGAAGTAGCTAATGGCTCTAAGCCACAAATGATCCCAAATGTTCCCAGTCTCTGCTCTCCTGTAAACCTTGACAGATTGGGAGTGCTTAGTAAAATATTGTAACACTCAACACGCATTTACAAGACAGAGATCCGTCCCATGACGGCTTCCAGATGTGCGAGTGTGTGCAATTTCATAATTCAGGAACAGGCTCTATTGCCCTCTGCAGATCCCCCATCAGGCTGTTCATAAATGCTGCTCATAATTAAATTAACCCACTAACTAGCCATGCAAATTTTGATAAGCGGTGACCAAAAAAATAAAAGCAGGGAGCTGTTGAGATGCTCTCAGAAAATGACAAGGTTGTCTTCAGGGATTTTTTGTCATTATGGTAAGACTTGTTTTTCCCCCTTCCTGTTTGCCAAATTCTACTTTGTCCCTTCGAACATGACAACCGTTTGGAGGTTTTAATCTAATAATTAGGAGCTGAATTTTGCCACCCTTCCTCAAGCTGTCTGTCTGCCTCTCAGAACAGCCTCCCCGCAATCAAAGCAGCCTCTGCTCCGTGTGTGGCCAGCAGGAGCAGGCTTTGTGTGCTGAAATGCAACCTGTGCCCAGCCCAGGGAGAGCAGGAGGGAAGGGATGGAGAGCAGGAGGGAAGGGATGAGAGCAGGAGGGAAGGGATGGAGAGCAGGAGGGAAGGGATGAGAGCAGGAGGGAAGGGATGAGAGAAGGAGGGAGGGATGGAGAGCAGGAGGGAAGGGATGGAGAGCAGGAGGGAAGGGATGGAGAGCAGGAGGGAAGGGATGAGAGAAGGAGGGAGGGATGGAGAGCAGGAGGGAAGGGATGGAGAGCAGGAGGGAAGGGATTGCACTCAAGAGGGAAGGGATGAGAGCAGGAGGGAAGGGATGGAGAGCTCTGGGAGCAGTGGATGAGCAGGAGGGAAGGGATTCAGTGTTTGCTGGGAGCATTTCAGGTGGGGCTGGGATGCAGAAATGGAGAGCAGGTGACAGTGACAGTGGCCTCCGTTCTGTGTCACTCTGGGGTTTCTGGAGGGCCCTGATGCACCAAACTCAGTGTTCAGGCAGTTTGGAATTTTTCCATGAGCTCTCCAGGCTTTGCCATGGGAATTCTTCCTAAGGGATCATCACCTGGGGCCTGGGCACCAGGACAGCTGGGCTCTGTTTTACAGCGTGGTGCCAGACAACAGCCACTTCACACCAGGGCTCAGCCTTTGTTTGAGCATTGTGGAAATGCCAGTGCCACACAGCCCTTCCCATGCTCCTTCCTCAGCCTGGCTTAGTTTGCCTTTATTGTTCCTGTTCCAAACTCTAAATAAAGCTGGAGTCCCTCACCTTGGTGGGGGACTGGAAGGATTGCTGCAGCAGAGATGATAGCTACAGACTATTTTTATTTTAGTGTTTTCTGTGCAACTGCACCGACTTCACTGGGATTACATGTGCATTGCTCAGGGGCAGATTCGGTTCAGTGGGTGTAATTAAGAAAAATCTAACTACTCATTTTTAAGATTGGTTTTACTCGTTGCCTGATGTATTTGTTAATTATGGGATGGAATACTCTAAATTATAATATTTTGCAACAACACGTAATACCTCTGTGCCGAGTAATTAAACCTCAGTTCCTCGGGAGGTAGGGGAGGCTCTTTGATGCTTCGGAGTGATTTAATCCAGGAGGATGAAGCAGCCAAGCCCAGACAAGCCCCAGGTCCCAGCAGTGCAGGGCTGGGGGCAGGGAAGGGGCTCTGGGTACCTTCAGAGGCACAGCCAATGCTCATCTGTGTGTGTGGGACCCCACTCCCCCCCAGGGACAAGGTGAGCACACCTGCGGGTCTGCAGCGAGCCAGGAACGGCGAGAGGATTCCCAAATGGGATGGGAATGGAGCAGGACAAGAGTTAAATCATCCCCAGGGCAGGGAAGGAACTGGGGTTTGTGCTGGTGGGACCTGTGGGGACAGGGCCTCACCCTCACTGACCCCTCACCTGGCTGTGTTTTGGGGACAGGCCCTCACTGACCCCTCACCTGGCTGTGTTTTGGGGGGTTTGCCCTCACTGATCCCTCACCTGGCTGTGTTTTGGGGGGTTTGCTCTCACTGACCCCTCACCTGGCTGTGTTTTGGGGGGTTTGCTCTCACTGACCCCTCACCTGGCTGTGTTTTGGCGACAGGCCCTCACTGACCCCTCACCTGGCTGTGTTTTGGGGACAGACTCTCACAGGGTTTGCCCTCACTCACCCCTCACCCAGCTCTGTTTTGGGGCCAGTGGTGCAGCCTTTGTTTGTTCTGAGGGGCTTCATGATTCAGCTCCAACCCCATCATCTCTCTGGGCAAGATTCAGAACACCCAGAAAGCCCCGATTTTGGAGGATTTGCTGCTGCTCCGTAGCTGGAGCACAGGAGGAACCCGAGTCCCCAGCCTGGGTGGGTACACGTGACACCAAGGCTCGCTGTGGCCACGTTTTCCCTGACAAGGGGGGAAGAGCTGACGTCGGGAGACTGCAGGCGAAGGATTCAACAAAGCTTTAGGGCTTTGCAGAGGCATTATGAAGAATTTAAAGATAGCTTGTCAGCGGGAAGTTGTTGGCAGCTCACAATTTGATAAAAGGACTTCCACTCCCTGCCTCCTTAATGCTACAGACAACTGTTAATCACTTATGTTAGTCCTCAAATGAAGTTTGAAACATCTTGGATGTGTCTGGCCATCTTTTAGCGTAGCTGAGAGCTACATTATCTCCTTTGATTCATGGAAATGTGAGTGACTGCTTTGTGTTAGGTCACAGCTGAGGGAAGAGGCGAAAAAGAGCTGGGATTTGCAGAGTGTGTGGCAGAAGGAGCCCTTAATTAAAGAGAGGCTGTTCGGGGTGGGCTTGGCCTCAGCAGGGTGGGGCCACCCCACCAGAGCTCCCTGCAGTCTCTTCCCCCTCTCTCCCACTCCAGGGATCCAACAGGTGCCTCCTCCCAAGCCTGTGTGTTCCCCACAATATTAGAGAGAGGAGCTGTCATTTCTGACAGGTTGTGTACGGAGCTGATGGCTTTATTGTGATCGGGATGCATGCAGTGATTGATTGGTAACTCTGAGTGGGGAGGGAGCTCGTGAGCAGAGCCTCTGAGCTGCCAGAATGCCCCGGGATGCGTGGCCTGGGCTTTGCTGGGTGTGGCTGATGGGGTGGCAGAGGTTTGATGAGTGCACGACCCCCCTGCCCTCCAGTCTGGGACCAGTTTGCTGAATTCCACTGGGAAGCCTCACCCTGCTCCTTGTCAGAGATGCAAATTTACCTTTCCTCGTGCTGCAGGGTGGGTGATTCACAGCTCTCCCAATCCCTGCTTCCCACGAGGGGCTGTTTGCCTGTGAAACCTTCCCCTCCTGCAAGGGGCAGGAGGAACAGCAGGGACAGGAGCCCTGGTGCCTTTGGCCACCTCGTGCCTTCCCCAAGAACTGAGCTCAGCACCAGCCCCTCCAGGGATCAGAGCAGCACCTGACTGAAACTTTTATTTCACATGCTCCTGTTGTGCTGGGCTGCCCCGATGCTCACAACCCCAGCACGGAGCTGGAATCTGGAATTGGCCTCTCAGAATGCCCTGCATGTCATTTAAAATCTCTGAAGGCAAGGGGAAAATTCCTGCTGGCTTCTCTTGCTCTTAATCAAGCCCATGNACTGCAGCTGCTGAGGGGCTGCTCTGGGCTGGGCAGCTCCTCGCTGTGTCCTGGGGCCCAGTGGGCAGCTCCTCGCTGCAGTATTCGATGTCAGATGAGACAGAGATGTGCAAAGTCCTTTATTATNGGATCAGAGCAGCACCTGACTGAAACTTTTATTTCACATGCTCCTGTTGTGCTGGGCTGCCCCGATGCTCACAACCCCAGCACGGAGCTGGAATCTGGAATTGGCCTCTCAGAATGCCCTGCATGTCATTTAAAATCTCTGAAGGCAAGGGGAAAATTCCTGCTGGCTTCTCTTGCTCTTAATCAAGCCCATGTTTATATAAATATTGCCTCAATGAAGGTCCCCACTGAAGAACTCATTATTTAAAATAATCCTCAGGACCAAGTCCAAGCAGCAATAAACATCACAGCCCATACAATAATTCAAGGAAACACTTTGCAGTGTATTTTTCCTCGTGTTTGTCTCAGCTGACATTGACAAAGGGATTCCTGCAGCACACAGCCCTCTCCCCACGCTGGCATGGTCGATGTGTGACTCACACAAGCTCCATCCTCCTGCTGCTACCAAAGCTGAGATACCGACAGGGAGGGCACCTCAGCTGGGATGGGATGGGATGGGATAATGGGATGGGATGGGATGGGATAATGGGATGGGATGGGATGGGATAATGGGATGGGATGGGATGGGATAATGGGATGGGATGGGATGGGATAATGGGATGGGATGGGATGGGATAATGGGATGGGATGGGATGGGATNATGTCAGATGAGACAGAGATGTGCAAAGTCCTTTATTATACACACAGAGACTACTACAGACTACACTATTACCCTGTAACTACTCCTAGGGCTACTACTGTGGCTACTGCCCTGGCTCCTGACCTATGTCTACTCCTCTGGCTGCTCCCTTATGGCCACTGCTTCTGCTATGCAGTGAAAATTCCCTTTATCCCACTCCACACCCAGGATGTGCCATCCCATAAACAGCAAAGATAAACAATCCCCTAGAAGGTCACACCCTCCAATCCTCTCCCACAGTGGCTACAGAAGGCCACAAAGCCATGATCCTCTTTCCCCATGTCCATCTCTGGTGACCTGGATGTGCTTCCTGGGCACCTCTGGGCCTGGGGCAGGGGCTCAGCTCTGGGCCTGCCAGGCTGCTGCTCTAGAACACACACAGTGGAACCACACACCTCGCTGTGTCCTGGGGCCAGCCCCTCGCTGTGTCCTGGGCTCTGCTGGCCAAGGAGGGAGCAGCAGAGTCCTCCTGGAGCCTGCAGGGACATTCCCATGCTGAGGAGCTGCTCTGTTGCAGGGTGCTCTGCTGGTGGGTGAGGGGGTTTTTTGGGGTCTTCCTGCACATCCAACTCCTCCCTCCTTGTTCTCTGGAACAAGCTGGAGCTTCCACCGCTCACTCCACATTTCGTGGTGGTTTTGGTGGTAACCTGGGAACAGAAAGATCTCCAAGGTAACGAGGGATCAGCGGTGCCTTCTGTGCTCAAGCAGAGCAGGGCAGGCCCCTTCCCGCAGGAGAAGGACACGGGAAGGTCTGATTGACACCGGCTCTGCTCTGGAATATTGTGTGTGCTGTGTTCCCAGGCCCCTGGGCCCGAGCCATTATTGATCAGGAGATCTCGGAGACAGTTTGGTTTATTTATTTAATGCGCCTAATCCGTAAAAGAACAAACCCCGTCTCGAAATGGCAGGTTGTGCTCAGAGCTGCCAGGGAGCTGAGAGTAGGCAACCAGATCTTGCAATGAGGTGATCAAAGATTTCATCAAAAATACAGAATGTTCAAGCTGTTCTGCCAGCTGGGAGACTTGTAGCAGGCTGGAATTCATGCTGCTTGAAATGCTGCAGCTTCCTCCCAAGCAAATAAAAGGGCCCTATTGCCCAGCAACCTCCAAAACAGGATTAGTCACCAGAAACGGGCAGAAATCCCAACGGGACTGGGAGCTCAGCCCTGGAAGCTCGGGGGGGATGTTTGGAGAAGGTCTTAAGGCAGGTTTGCATGAGGGAAGAGCTCCTGAGTGCTGGTGTATCCCATCCTACTGGCATGTCCCAGCTCCCACTGGAGTGTCCCAGCTCCCAGACGGATGAATGGATGGACGGATGGATGGATGGATGGAGGGAGGGAGGGATGGATGGATGGATGGATGGATGGATGGAGGGATGGATGGATGGATGGA
>VZTZ01053032.1:113068-131204 GCA_013400955.1 Drymodes brunneopygia
TGGATGTCTGTACATTACAGAGTTCCTCCTTGGCCATGCAAAGCACAGCACATGAAAACACGTGTCACAAATGGATCCTCTGATTTTTATATGATGCATTAAATATTTATGGGGTTTTTTATTTTAACATTGATCCAATGTGACCAAGAATTGGGAATTAGGGTGGTTTTTCCCCCTTGACCTCAGTAATGAAGTGGTAAATGCCAGATCTCACCAGTGTTTTCTGGGAGGAAGGCCCAAGTCCTTGCTGGTGCCTCACCTGGCCCTGCTGCACATTCCCTGCTCTGGCTGCTCCTCTTGGGCTTGCAATTGTGCATTTCCTCTGCAGATTTCAGCAGTAATAGTTTTTCCAATTGTTCCTATAAAATAAGCTATAAAATAGATTGTGTTTTTAATTGTTTAGCTTCATTCAGCAGACTAATCGTTGGACTTCAGGCATGTTACATTAAATACAGCTAAAGGTTTCATTATTCAGTTTAAAGTAATCTAATTAGTCAGAGACAATCATTTAATTTGGTTATGATTCTAATCTCTCATCAGGAAACTTCTCCCTGACAAAGTCCCTGCTTTCTCTTTGGGAAATAAAACTGCCAGGGAGGGAACATTGTGGAGAATTAGCCAGGAAAAAACCACCAGGCCAAAGTCATTACTGAGCTCCTGGCACTGAGCTGCTGCTGCTGCTGCTGCCTTGTTCTCATTTCTGGTGTTTGAAGCCAACAGGGATGAAATTTTCTCTGCTGTAGGGCACCCTTGGAATCCAAACACTGAAAGGGGAGACACTTCTTTTTATACAAAGCCTCACCCTCCCCAAGCCACGGGGGTTACACAGATGAGGAGGGGTTTAAATCTCTCTGACTGAAGGGGAAAACCTCAAACAGCTCCAGTGGCTGGGTGTGCAGAATTCTGGCCTCAGGTGAACATTGCAAGGACCAAGGAGCAGAAGGCAGGAGGGACAAGCAGCTCTGCTCCAAGGAACACGGGAGCTCCTCCTGCAAATCCAGGGTGAACCCCCAGGTGTGCAGGGAGGAGCCCAGGCTGGGGGTTCAGTGGTCCCAGGGGCTGCCGGGTTCTTTGTCCCAGCAGCACAGGGGGAGGCCCCTCCATCCCTCACAAATGGAAAATAATCCCTTTTCCTCGAGGCTGGGGAAAGGAGGGTGCTCAGCTCCAGCAAACAGAGCTCAGAACTGCAATGGAAGCAAAACCAACTCCAGCCCAGCAGAATATTTATGGCATCTCCTCCTTCCTTAATTTGGCGAAGGAGCTGAGATTTCTTCCCTGGAGAACGTGGAGTATTAATTAACTGAGGACGGGCTGAGAAATGGATGGCTCTCCTAAGTGTTTTCCCTATACTTTATTATCATTCTAGGCTTTTAAAACAATGGCTGTGCCAAGGAAAAGATTAGAGTGAGGCAGAGACAGGGTTTTTTTTAATAATAACCAGACAAAATAATATCAATACAGAGCATATACCATCAGAACAGGAGAAAAATCCGTTACAAGGTACATTTGAGTAAGAGGTAATTGTGACTTGAACACATTACTTTTATCTAATGTATTTATTGCTACATAAATATAAAGATGTATAGAGCTCTTCTGATTGTATCCAGAGAGGAAGTAAACAGTATGGATTTTTATACCTGTAATTTATGCCTCTCCATCTGCAGTGACAGATATGGATGCTGCACCTTACACTTACCCTGCATCTTTCCAGCTAGGTGTGGAAAAGAGACTCAGGGCAGGAGGATTCAGCCCTTCCATGGCTGTTCTGCTCCAGGGGGTTTGTTCATCACTCAGAGCTGCAGCTCCTGGGGTGCAGAACATGAGGCTCTGTCTCCCAGCCCCTCCCAGCTGCCTGGCCCAGCTCCTGTCCCTGTTTCTCTCGGGGGTGGCAGCTCTGGCTGGCTCTGGGTCCTTCCAGCAGCGCCTCAGGGCTCTCCCTGGCACCAGCTGGGGAAACCGAGGCACGGCTGGTTGGGCAAGTCCCCAGGTGCACCCTTGTCACATCTCCCTGCACCTGCACCGGGGCCTTGGCTTCCCCTCACACTCCCTCATTCCCCTCAGGAGATGGGCAGAGAGCATCAGGAAAAGGGATCTCACAGGTGTGAACCTGCAGCACACAAATGCAAATGGTTCCTGTCACTGCCTGTCACTGTGATCAGTTATTTCTGACAGACAGGGTCACACCAGGGCACGGGGGTCCCTCCCCAGCTGCTCCCAGTGGATGAAGTGCTGCGTTTCCAGCCAAGCCTGGTTTGGCCATTTTGGGTGTTTCCCTTTGCATCCCAGGCTCAGATGTGGAATTGTCTGTCAATGAGCTGACTGCAGCTCCAGTCTGATCAATCCTTGGCTCCTGCTCACATTCTCAGTTTGCTGCAGACAGGAAAGCAGGGCTGGTCACAGGATATCATCACCAGGGAATAACAGGGATGTGCAAAGTGAGGCTGAGACAGAGCTTTCACCTCCTCACCCAGCCAATAAATCTGTCAGTGTGAGCATCACCTCCCTCTGCAGTGTGGGGTGGCCACTGCTGCTGGGACAGGGGGGGACTGGGCTGGGTGTGCAGTGACCCTGCCCATCCAAATCCCCCTCGTGCCCATCCTGGAGAGACAAACCCAGGGCATTCTGTATCCTGGCCCTGATGGAAAACAACCTTTGGGATGGGAAACAGCCTTCAGGATGGGAAGCAGCCTTTGAGAAACAGCCTTTGGGATTGGAAACAACCACTGGGATGGGAAACAGCCTTTGGGATTGGAAACAGCCTTTGAGGAATAGCCTTTGGGATGGGAAACAGCCTTTGGGGTGGAAAACAGCCTTTGGGAAACAGGCTTTGGGATTGGAAACAGCCTTTGGGGTGGGAAACTGCCTTTGGGATGGGAAACAGCCTTTGGGATGGGAAACAAACAGCCTCTGGGATGGGAAACAAACAGCCTTTGGGATGGGAAACAAACAGCCTCTGGGATGGGAAACAAACAGCCTCTGAGAGGCAACCTTTGGGATGGACAGCCCCGGGATACTCCGTGTGTTTGGGAGCGGTGTGGGGGCTGTACACAGCCCAAAGCCAGCACAGTTCAGGTGGGTTTGGAGCATTTCACATCCCACAAACCCCGGCTGGTGTGCACAGCCCCTTCCTCCCGAGGTGGAAGCAGATAGGTCTGAGAGAGCCAGACCCACCCGGGGCAAACGCTGCTCACCCTGCAGGAACTAGCAGCTCTGGGGTCACTGCTGCTGCCAAGGACTTCTCATCTTTCCCATGGAAAAATTTAGGTTTTCCAGTAATGCTGTAATTACCCCCCTGTCATGTCACACAGCAAACAGGTTGGCAAACCTAGGTACCGAACTAAATAATCTGTGGCATAATCTAAACACATAATGGTAATTAAAGCTGACAGCTTAATGAGATACTGAGATTCAAATGTACAGTAGTAATCTGCAATTAAGTAATCTTTTGTAATAGTACCCTGCCAGTTTGTAAAATTTCAGGTAGAAGGCTGTGTACGGTTCCACAGCACAAATATTGACACAAGGAAAAGGTATCCAGGCAATGATCAGCACCCAAACCCTCTGGGGCTGTCCAGGGAAGGCACAACAACCCCAAGATTCATCCCAGGCAGCAGCTGCTGCCCCCAGCACACAGCCAGAGCCGCCTTGCCCAGCTCGGGAAGGGCTGGTGCTGCTGTTTCCAGGGATTAGATGCTCACGAGGGATTTTGGCCAGGCATTGTCTGCCCTCAGAGCTGCTGGGTTGGAGCTGCAGCCTGTCCAGGAGCTGCCAGGGGCTCTGATCTCCATCACTCCCTGCTCCTCTGAGCAGAGAGGATCCTTTCCACAGCGTCTGAACTGAAAAAAAAATCCATTCATGGCAAAATCTTGAGTGGAGTTCAGATTCCACCTTTGACTTTATTCCCATCCTGAGCAGTGTGGGAGCATTGACACTCAGGCCCCAGAGGCTGTGCCAAGTGGCAAAGGCAACATTCAGACTTAAAGGTAAGAGAGACAGGATTGGATGCGATCAAATCCCAAAAAACAGATTTCAAATTGGAACCTGCTGAATCAGCTGGTGAGAAGCAGCAGGGAATAGGGCATGTGCTCCCAGGAACTTCTGGATTTCTCCTTTAAGTCTTTTTGGTTGCCAGGTTTTAAAAAAAATTATGGGTTTGTCTTAATTCCTGCAGCCCCTGTCCCGTGTCCTCATGTGCAGCCCTGGTGAAGGGAAGGAGGAACAATCCCCTCCCTTCAAAGCCCGGGGAGAAAACAGCCCGGGGGGTTGTGCCCACCCCCCTGGATCCAGGGAATTACATTTTAGTGTTGATGTCCATGAGCAGCTCCCAGGAGAGCTTTTCTCTTTTAATCCTCTGAAGCTCTGGGTGAATAAAGCAAACCTTGGAAAAGCAAACCAAGGCAAGAGACTTTCTAAATATAGGCAGGGCTTTGGGGTTTTTGCAAGACAATGCCATTCCCGAAGAGGGAAGAGATTTCCTGCACTGTCAGGCTGAGCCATTGTGCTTTGGGCTGTGCCTTCTCCTTTCCCCCTTTCTGCTCCTCACTTTCCTCTGCTCCTTGCTGCAGGAATTGGGCAGACACTCAGGCTTCACACAAGAGCACAGCAGGCAAAGGCTTTGTGCAGAGACTTCACTGTGACCTTCACCTTGCAGTGTTCTTGTGCCAAGACAAAGACTGAGGCCAGACTAAGACTAAAGACTAAAGACCTGACTATCACACAGTGAAAATCCCTCAAATGCCATCCCACACACAGGATGTGCCATCACATAGACAGGAAAGATGTTCAGCACAGTGTTCCCCAATCACCTGGGCTATTGCACAGATTTTACCCATTATGGGAACAGGTAAACAATGCCCTGTAAGGTCACAAACCACAATCCTCACTCTCAGTGGGTCCAGAAGGGCACAAACCCACAATTGTCTGTCCCAGCCCATCCCTGGTGACCTGGATGTGCTCCCATGGTCACCTCCAGGCCTGGATAGAGGCTTATTTTAGTATTCAAGGCCTACTCCTCTATAACACACAGAGTGCAACCCCACAGCTCCTGACTGTTTGTGGATGCTCTTCCCAGAGCCAGAGCTTTGGGGAGCATTCCCAGAATGGTCCAGAAGGCTGCCAGCCCTGCAGAGCTGAGCGAGTTCCTCTTTAGGAACCAATCCCATGGAGGCAGCAGTGCCTTCTGCATTATTCATCCAGCCCTGACAGACAGCAGCAAGCACTGCGTGGCCAGGGGACATGAAAAGCTCTGACTCAGGTGTTCATTCAGTGCCTTGGAAGGAGTCAGGATGGTTTATCAGGAGAATGAAGAGAACTGAGAGTTACAGAGGTCTGGTGTGCAGCACCACTGCAGAGCAGCTCTTCAGGAGAGCCCTGATACCCTCGGGGTTTTTCTGCTGGACTGGACCCCAGGAGAGCTGGGCTGGGTCCCAGGGCTGCACCTGCCCCCTGTCCTGCCACAGCTCCCTGAGGGACATCAGTCAGAAAGTCTTGGCCTGGTTTGCCCAATTCCAGAGGAGCAGGAGGCACCAAAGGAGCTCCTGTGAGATCCCAGCTGCCCTCAGGCTGGCCTCTGCTCTCTCTGGGGGTTTTTGGAAGCACCAAAGGAGCTCCTGTGATGTCCCAGCTGCCCTCAGGCTGGCCTCTGCTCTCTCTGGGGATTTTTGGAAGCACCAAAGGAGCTCCTGTGAGATCCCAGCTGCCCTCAGGCTGGCCTCTGCTCTCTCTGGGGGTTTTTGGAAGCACCAAAGGAGCTCCTGTGATGTCCCAGCTGCCCTCAGGCTGGCCTCTGCTCTCTCTGGGGGTTTTTGGAAGCACCAAAAGAGCTCCTGTGATGTCCCAGCTGCCCTGGGACTGTGTTCTGCTCTCTCTGGGGATTTTTGGAAGCACCAAAGGAGCTCCTGTGATGTCCCAGCTGCCCTGGGGCCGGGCTCTACTCTCTCTGGGGGTTTTTGGAGGCACAGAGAGAGGCTGAGTGCCCAGCTCACATCCCAGCACCAAGCAGAGCTCCCAGCCCCTCCGAGCACATCTTGTGCAGTGGAGCTGACACCTCCAGGCAGCCGTGGGAGCTCCCTGCAGGATGTGGCGTGTCAGCAGAGGGAGAACATCTGCAGTCTGTTGACACGGCTCGGGTTTCAGCCGTGTCAGATCTCTGACAGGATAACAAATTGAGCCCAGTCCTGAGCACAGGGAAGCCTGCCCTGCTGCAGTCCTGAGCAGCACAGAAATATGTTCAGATTTACAGGGATGGGCTGGGAAGCAAAGTAACCCCAGGAATTTCAAACCTGGGAGCAGCAAACAGCTGAACAAAACCAGCTGGAGCTTTCCTGTGGTTGAACAAGCTTCCCATAAATCTCCCTGGTGGACCCTGACCAGGAAAAATGCTCAGTGCTGTGCCCAGTGCTCGGAACAAGCTGAGAGGGGCAAAGCTCTGCCTGGGCCAAGCATCTCCTATTTCCCAGGGGGATGAGCAGGGTCTGACCCTCCTCAGCCACAACACCCTGCTGGCTCTGCTGCTGCTCTGACCTGGCCAGAGGAGAAGCTCAGACCCATTATCCCTTCAGGGCAGTCCCTCCCCATGGAGGGTGGTGGGAGCTTCACAATTAACCAGGACCATTAACTGCCAAGCTCAGCACGGGCCCCACTGAGCTGAGCACAGCTCCACGTGTCAGGCACTTTCTGAGCTTCTGAGAGGAAACAGTGATTTCTCAGAAACAGTGGAACAGGATCCAGGAAACCCTTGCCACAGAGTCAGGGAGCTGGGAGAGAAGCAGCAACGTGGTCTGTGAGGAATAGGAATTGTGGAGATACTATGGAGAGAATGGTGGGGAGCAGCAGGGTGGCCCCTGTGCTGTGCCTGCAGCCCAGACACTTCCCTGCAGCCCAGACACTTCCCTGCAGCCCAGACACTTCCCTGCAGCTCAGGCCTTTCCCTGCAGCCCAGACACTTCCCTGCAGCCCAGACAATTCCCTGCAGCCCAGGCCTTTCCCTGCAGCCCAGGCCTTTCCCTGCAGCCCAGACACTTCCCTGCAGCCCAGACACTTCCCTGCAGCCCAGACACTTCCCTGCAGCCCAGGCCTTTCCCTGCAGCCCAGGCCTTTCCCTGCAGCCCAGACACTTCCCTGCAGCCCAGACCTTTCCCTGCAGCCCAGACACTTCCCTGCAGCCCAGGCACATCCCCTCAGCCCTGCAGGCTCCTCAGAGCCCCAGTGATGGATTCCAGGGGCAGAGCCAGGCTGAGATATCAGAGCTGGGAATGGGGGGTGAGGGATGGCCCCAGCACCGCGAGACAGCAGCACATGAATGGCCCTGTGATCCTGGCTGCTTTCAGTCAGCTTTAAAAATGATGCACTCAGAGGCTTCCTGACCCACGTGGGCTCGCCAGGGATTCCTCATCACTCAGGGAGTTACTTGTACTCACTCTCTGTTTTTCAGTGGGGAGCTGTGGGCTCTGCTGCCCATCCTTCTCACTCTGCTGCCGTTCCTCAGCTCTCACTGGTGCCCGAGTGCCAGGGCTCACCCAGCTCGTTCAGCAGGGCCCTGCTGCACACAGGAACTTCTCCCTAAAAATGGGAGAGAAAGTTGGGGAGGAATCACTTTCAGAGCAGGGAGAATTCTGCACGACTCCCTCAGCCAGTGAGCCCAAGAGCAGGTCCCTGTCCCAGCCGTGGGGGGGACTCTGTGACCCCGGCCTGATCCAGCAGAAGCAGCAATTGCATTTCTGTTCAGTCAGGAAAATGAGGGGCAGAGATGAGATTATTCTGTCCTTTTCCAAAATGGGCACACGAGGTCTGATCTGAGGTTAAACCCAAAGTGCAGGGATGAAGGGCACGTGGCAGTGCCACCCTGGTGCCACCATCGTGTCGGGACTGACCGGTGCTGTCACACACAGGCTGTCACACCCTGCTGGAGCTCAGCCAGGGCTCAGGAGCAGCTCAGCCCCTCCTCTGGCACTCCCATCTCCNTGGGGCGAGGGCACAGTGCTGGGGTGGCACTTCCACAGCACTTGGACAGCCACAAAGCCAGGGAAAAGCTGTCCAGGGTGAGTGTGCAGCTCTGGGAAGGCTGCAGTGTCAGAAAGCCTTACCTTGCTGCTGCTCACTGATATGTCAGTCAGGCAGAGGGTAATTAATGACTGCTGCTGGCAGGGCAGGAGGAGCTGCAGACAGAGCGGGGCCCGGCTGAGAGGATAAAACTGCACTCAGGGACAGGATCCCGAGGCTGGCCAGGAATGCTCAGCACTGAGCTGGGCTGCAGGGGACAGGGACAGCCTGGGCTGGGCACAGGCAGCCCTGAAATCCAGGGAAGACGGGGAGAAATCTGGGAATACAGGGAGAAATCCAGGGAACACGGGGAGAATCTAGGAATACAGGGAGAAATCCAGGGAACACGGGGAGAATCCAGGGAACATGGGGAAAAATCCAGGGAACATGAGGAGAACTCCAGGGAACATGAGGAAAAATCCAGGGAACATGAGGAGAAATCCAAGGAACGTGACAAGAAATCCAGGGAACATGAGGAAAAATCCAGGGAACATGAGGAGAAATCCAAGGAACATGAGGAGAAATTCAGGGAACACGAGGAGAAATCCAGGGAACATGGGGAGAAATCCAGGGAACGTGATGAGAAATCCAGGGAACACAGGGAGAAATCCAGGGAACACAGGGAGAAATCCAAGGAACACGAGGAGAAATCCAGGGAACATGGGGAGAAATCCAGGGAACACGGGGAGAAATCCAGGGAACATGAGGAGAAATTCAGGGAACAGGAGGAGAAATCCAGGGAACAGGAGGAGAAATCCAGGGAACACGGGGAGAAATCCAGGGAACACAGGGAGAAATCCAGGGAACATGGGGAGAATCCAGGGAACATGGGGAAAAATCCAGGGAACATGAGGAGAACTCCAGGGAACATGAGGAAAAATCCAGGGAACATGAGGAGAAATCCAAGGAACGTGACAAGAAATCCAGGGAACATGAGGAAAAATCCAGGGAACATGAGGAGAAATCCAAGGAACATGAGGAGAAATTCAGGGAACACGAGGAGAAATCCAGGGAACATGGGGAGAAATCCAGGGAACGTGATGAGAAATCCAGGGAACACAGGGAGAAATCCAGGGAACACAGGGAGAAATCCAAGGAACACGAGGAGAAATCCAGGGAACATGGGGAGAAATCCAGGGAACACAGGGAGAAATCCAGGGAACATGAGGAGAAATTCAGGGAACACAGGGAGAAATCCAGGGAACAGGAGGAGAAATTCAGGGATCACAGGGAGAAATCCAGGGAACAGGAGGAGAAATCCAGGGAACACAGGGAGAAATCCAGGGAACAGGAGGAGAAATTCAGGGATCACAGGGAGAAATCCAGGGAACAGGAGGAGAAATCCAGGGAACACAGGGAGAAATCCAGGGAACAGGAGGAGAAATTCAGGGATCACAGGGAGAAATCCAGGGAACAGGAGGAGAAATCCAGGGAACACAGGGAGAAATCCAGGGAACAGGAGGAGAAATTCAGGGATCACAGGGAGAAATCCAGGGAACAGGAGGAGAAATCCAGGGAACACAGGGAGAAATCCAGGGAACAGGAGGAGAAATTCAGGGATCACAGGGAGAAATCCAGGGAACAGGAGGAGAAATCCAGGGAACACAGGGAGAAATCCAGGGAACAGGAGGAGAAATTCAGGGATCACAGGGAGAAATCCAGGGAACAGGAGGAGAAATCCAGGGAACACAGGGAGAAATCCAGGGAACAGGAGGAGAAATTCAGGGATCACAGGGAGAAATCCAGGGAACAGGAGGAGAAATCCAGGGAACACAGGGAGAAATCCAGGGAACAGGAGGAGAAATTCAGGGATCACAGGGAGAAATCCAGGGAACAGGAGGAGAAATCCAAGGAACACGAGGAGAAATCCAGGGAACACAGGGAGAAATCCAGGAAACATGGGGAGAAATCCAGGGAACATGAGGAGAAATCCAGGGAACACAGGGAGAAATCCAGGGAACATGAGGAGAAATCCAGGGAACACAGGGAGTAATCCAGGGAACACAGGGAGAAATCCAGGGAACACAGGGAGAAATCCAGGGAACATGAGGAGAAATCCAGGGAACATGGGGGGCAGAAATCCAGTATTGCTCCAGTTCAGTGCCAGGCACAAGGGGAGGGCAGGGATCCTCCTGCAGCCCAGAATCCCATCCTCTGGCTGCCTTTGGGAATTTCTCAGGACACTTGGAGCAGCAGAGCTGGATCAGCTTGAAACAAGACCAGCAGTGGAATTTGGGCAGCACAACGTGAGCTGTGAGAGAAATGTGAGTGAAATGTTCCCCCTCAGAGGCTGGAGCAGAACTCCAACTGCTCCAACAGCTCCTGGGGTCTCCACAGGCACAGAACTTTCCAGAGAGCACCATCCCACAGCCCAGGAACTCGAGTGAGCCCTGAGCTCCCTCCCGACCCAGCCCTGGGTTCCTGAGCTCCCTCCTGTCCCAGCCCTGGGTTCCTGAGCCCTGCAGGAGCAGCTCTGAAAGCCCAGGAGCAGTGCAGGGTCAGTGGGACTGGGCAGCTGCTCGCTGAGGGGAGCAGGTTTGGGCCTGGCCTCTGTGTGCAGAGGGGTTCCCCGTGTTGCCTTTTCCCCCCAGCCTGGAAAAGAAATTCGAGATCATTTTAGCAAGGAGGGGATATAAAAGGGGATCTTTATTTTGAAGGTCTTCAGGAGCAGTTATGGAAAGGTGTCCATAAAAGCCCTCCCCCTCCAGGGGTGAGTACATATTTATAGGTTTTAGGAAATTAGCAGAATTGATTAAAAACACCAATCAGGAGAACAAGTGGTGATTCAATTCCCACCCCCACACAGGTCCAGCCCCTTCTCTGGAGCTCCCCCCTCAGCACTGGCTGAACTTTGTTTATGAAAATGCATCTGGAGGAGTTGTTCTCAGCCTTGGATCCCAGGAAGAACTGGGATAGGACAGGACTTTGTACCCCCAGGGCTTGGAACTCTGGAATTTGTTTTGTCTTTCTGCTTAGGGAAAGACCATGGAAAAGTACTGGGAAAACCAGCCACTAATACAATGGGCCACAGAGCTCCAAATGTACATGCAAAGAGCACAGGGAACATAGGAAAGAAAAAAGGCAGGAACCAAACGGCATCACCAGCAGTGCTGCTGCCTGGAGCTGCAGCCAAACATCAGGGGGAAGAAGGAAACATCTCCTGGGCACATCATTGACATGCTGCTCCTTTAAAGTCAGCTTCAAACCCATCCTGGAGCTGAGTGTTCCTCCCCAGGCCTCACACACACACCAGCACACCTCCACTGCCTCCCCACCTTTCAAATTCCTGCAGTGTAACTCAGCAAAGAATCTACAGAATGAGGCTGACATGCAAATCCTATTAATTCATCCAAGTATGGAAATGCAATCCTTTTGATGTCAAAAAGTACAGCAATGATGTGTTAAAGAGCTCAGCACGCTCCTGTTAAATATGTAAAGTGCAGATTTGCCCGCAGCTGCATCACTCCTGCATCACCCTGACTATTGCTCCTGACTGGGAATTACTCTAACAGCATTAGAGGCCTGTGCCCAACAATGTGGGCAGCTGTTGGTAAGAGGATTTGGGATCAGCGTGGATTTACTTCCACCATTCTTCCCCAAGCTCTGGGTCCTCTGCTCAGGGAAATGAATGTGACAGATTCCAGAGTGGCTCCATGCAGGAAAGGAGCTTTCAGAGAAAGGGGGGGGAAAGAAGTTCCTTGATGCACTGCAGGCAGAGGAAACAACTTTAGAGTTAAAAAAAGAGAGATTGCGAGAGAGAGAGAGAGAGAGAGAGAGAGAGAGAGAGAGAGGCAGCCCAGGCCTTTCTGTGCCTTCGATCTGAGTTTGAACCATAGTAGGGTTTTTTCCAAAAGACACTGACTGAGGGAAGGGCACAGAGAGATGTTTTCAGAATATGGCAGCTACAGGGACAGATGGAAGAGTCCTGGTGGGATTTCAGAGAGCCCCCAGGCAGAGGGAACCATCTCCTCTCACCTGCTCTACCCATCAGGATTTCAGTGATGGTGCAGCTTCAGCTCTCCTAGAGAGACATTTAGTCTTGGTTTAAAGATTCTGAACAATCAAAAAATTCATCCCATCTTTCAGCAGCTGTTCCAGAGCCTAATTAGCTCTATTTGAAATGTGTGTGTCCTGTTCCTGAGCAAAATGAAACCATCCCAGAGAATTCTGATGGTGCAATCAGTGATGGAAACCAAAGCATCTCATGTGCTGCTGCTGCTGCTGCTTTCCCAGCTCTGAGGGTGCTCTGGAGGGGCCTCCCGTGGCTCTGCTGCTCTGGGTTGTTCCAGGCAACGAGGCAGCAACAGCTGGAGTGCCTGGGGTGGGCTGGGAGTCAGAACCAGGCAGGGAACAGGTGAGACACCCTCAGTGCCAGTGCAGAGACTGGGAAATGCCCTGTGAGTGGAGAATAAATTGTGCTCTTATTTCTCAGGGGGGGCAGTCTGAATTTGGGTGAACGTGAACGTGAGTTATTACTGAGAACAGTGCTGTTAAGTTTCAACAACAAACATTTAGGAGAGTAGAGAGAGGGAAAGGACAAAAAACGGAGTTTCTGCTGAGCTCTGCACAGCACAGACCCAACCACGGTGACTCCACTGAGCCTCAATATTCTCTGCAGAACTTCCCAGAGCTCAGAGACTCCTGAAGTTCAGGTTTTTTGCAGTTTGAGCCGAAGACTCTGGATTGATAAGCAGGAAAAGAAGCAAAACAAAAAAATCCAAACAAAAAATGCCCCTGAACTTGTCCCATAAATCAGGCCCTGCCTGAACATTACAGAGTCAGCTGAGGGAGGAGAGTGATGTTGTTTGGTGTTTTTTCTCCCTCTCTTTCCCCTAACACTAATTAGGTTTGAAAGGCTGCAGCTTGAGTCCAGATACCACATGCCGAGAAGAAAGGAACCCAAACAGCTGACGCAGAGTTCAGACTAAACTAACTGCAAGCTCCCCAGGGACATCACAAGGTAAACCTGATAGTCCCTGTCATTTACAATCATTATCAGGCAGCAGAGGCGCTGTAATTTTACTGGGGAGCCAATTAACAGATTCCCGAAGCTCGGGGAGAAGGTCCTGGTCCTTTTTTCTGGTTCAGACAGGAAAAGAGGGGAAGAAAGGCTTTGTTTCAAGGGGATGCTCCAGGAGCTTTCCTGCCCGGGGGAATGGGCAGAGCTGGGCTCGGACTTCCCCCCTGGAGGAAAAAGGAAAGAGCAGGGGGTGGCAGAAGCAAAGCCCTGGCTCTGGGGCCAGCCCTGCACACCTGGGTGAGGTGTTCATCCCCATCCCAGCCCTGCACACCTGGGTGAGGTGTTCATCCCCATCCCAGCACTCACACCTGGTGAGGTGTTCATCCCCATCCCAGCCCTGAACACCTGGGTGAGGTGTTCATCCCCATCCCAGCACTCACACCTGGGTGAGGTGTTCATCCCCATCCCAGCCCTGAACACCTGGGTGAGGTGTTCATCCCCATCCCAGCACTCACACCTTGGTGAGATGTTCATCCCCATCCCAGCACTCACACCTGGGCTGGGTGTTCATCCCCATCCCAGCTCTCACACCTGGGTGAGGTGTTCAGCTGCATGGTGAGGGGTGAGGTGTTCATCCCCATCCCAGCACTCACACCTGGGTTGGGTGTTCATCCCCATCCCAGCTCTCTCACCTGGGTGAGGTGTTCATCCCCATCCCAGCTCTCACACCTGGGTGAGGTGTTCAGCTGCATGGTGAGGGGTGAGATGTTCATCCCCATCCCAGCCCTGCACACCTGGGTGAGGTGTTCATCCCCATCCCAGCACTCACACCTGGGTTGGGTGTTCAGCTCCATCCCAGCTCTCACACCTGGGCTGGGTGTTCAGCTCCATCCCAGCCCTGCACACAGGGCATGAACAACATCCCTGTCAGTCTAAAGAGAGCAGTGGCTCAGCCCGGGGCACTCAGGAGCCCAACACAAGTGAGAAGCAAGAGAAAAACCTTGGAGCAAAGCTGCAGATGGAAACCTGTCTGTGCTGGGGAAGTTTGGGGGTTGGATCCAGGTCTGGGTGTTGATGTGTTGGACTCGTCCTCCCTGGAACAAACTCATTTTGCATTTGCAGCTCAGGACAGATTGCAAGGAGGACTCAGTGAACTGTGCTTGGAGCAGACAGAACGCAGAGGAAGTGTTCAGCCCTCCCCCTGCCAGCCCTCTGCAGACCTGAGCCACAGCCAAGGCAGTCAGCTGAGCTCCTGGTAGGAGTTTTTTGGCCCAAAATCACCTGCTGGAAATGCAGCCTCAGGTAAGGGTTTGTGCACTGGGCTCTGTCTGCCCTCTGGCCAGCCAGGCTGCAGGAACGGTGTCTCTGGCCAGTCCTGGTGATTGTAAACACACAGGAGGGCTGGAAGGAGGGAGGAAGGGCCCGGGCAGGGTCTGCAGCCTCTGACTAGACAGGATCCTCACACCGAGGTCCTGCAGGGTTTCTGTGTTGTCACCATTGAGCATTCCCTCGTTTCCAGCTGTAATTCAGTCCCAGCAGGGCACACAGGGGGTGACATCCCTTTTTCTCCCTTTTTGTTTGTCTGCTTTAAATAACCACACATGCCTGGAGCTCTGTGTTCTGACACTGAGCACATTTTGTGCAGTGCCAGGGCATTCTGCACTAAGAAAACTGCAAGAAACACCAAAACCTGTTCACAGGTGACTCCTGTCCCTGCCAGCCTTTGTTCAGCTGCTCTGCCTGAGCCAGCAGTTCTGCTGCTCGGGAAGGAGGGAACAGGCACAGAAATCCTCAGAAAGGTAAAAGCATTAATGGGTCAAGGCCTCCTTTGCATAATTCTATTATCACCAGGAAGATGCTGCAATAATCATGTTAGGCATGTGCTCTGGAGCATCAAAGTGACTTGTCTTACCTTACTTTTTGATGTTAGACAGGTTTAAATGCTTTGTACAGCTGAGGCACCTCAGACAGCTGATCAAGAGAGCCTGTGCTGTTCAAGCAAAGCAAAGGCCTGTTTTGCCTTTTTTTCAATGTCAACAATGCCACATTCTCCCAGCCAGGAATAATCTGTGTTGTCACAAGCTGTGAAAAGCAAAGGTGTGGGAGAGAGGCTGTGTGTGGGTGCCTGCAAACGCTCCCTGGAGCTGCCACCTGGGGATCTTCAGCACCGTGTGCGTTGTTTGGGCCAGAAATCCAGAAAGCAGCGAGGTGCAGGGTCTGTGGTTGGTGATGTGCACAGCTCTGGGCTGCAGAGCTCACCTGGGGATGGGTGTCAGCAGCGTGGGGATGAGATTGGAGCTGCCTGATGTTCCCGACTCCTGCTAAAGCCTTCCTGGAGAACTTGGGGGTTGATTTGGTTTGGGGTTTTTTCCCCCTTTGGTGGCACAACAGGATTTTTGTTTCCAGCCAGAAGGAGGAGCCAGATCAGTCTGGAGTTTGGTTCTCTGCTCGATTATCTGCTAAAAGCAAACAAAACAAAAAACCAGTGAGATTCATTCTTTGCCCTTTGGGGCCAGGAGAAAGGAATATTAGTTTTTTGTGGAAGAGAAATGGATTTTTAAGTCTTTTATTCGCAAGTTTCAGGGTCGGGGTAAAGCCTTAGTCCTGTTTTCCTCTCACTTTAACCCTTGACTCAGCCCATTGCTTAACGAAAGCTTCAAAGAGAAGAAGTTCTGCTATAACTTGATGTTGTTACTCTGTAGGACACAATCTCAGCAGGAGGAGCTTCTTCCTCCCTTGCTCTCCTCTGAATCCCATGGAACACCAGCAGAGAACTGGTCCCAGTGCCTTCCCTCCTGTGGGAGAGCTCGGGCTGCTCTGGCCAGCCCCCAGCCTTTGTTCAGCTCTGGAGCTGCTCTGGTGCTCTCTCTTCTCCAGGCAAGCACCAAAGAGAAGCACAAGTCCTAAATGCCAGCCTGGAGCATCAATCATAATTCCTGAGCTGCCAGCAGTCATGTAACTGCTTAAAGACCTCAGCAGCCCTCTGGCACTTAAAGAAAAAAAATCATCTAATTAATCACAGGTGAAACAGCTTGGACCTGCTCCAGAAGCCCCTGAATTTACTGCCAAGCTTTGATGCTAATTTTCCTTCTAAGTAACCCCCTAAACAAATTTACGATTAGGTAATTAAAGTGATGAATAAAGAGATACTTAGAAGAAAGGAGAAAAAAGAGGGGGAAAAAAAACCTTGAGTCAAAAGCCTTAAATCTCCTCCCCTCCTCAAAGAGAAATGTTAGTCATTTCTGCACGTGCTTTGTCTCTGGAAATTGGGTTGGATTCCCACAGGAGGCTTGAGAAATATTCCTTAAATTAATGTTTGCATAACCAAATAAAACAGAAAAGGAGGAACTCCTAAGCAGATTGTGGTGCCGAGGTGGCTGAGGGGAAAAGGGACTTGTGGCTTCTCTCTGAGAACCCCACACTGAACAACTCCTGTCAGGAGCTGCCTCCTGCCTTTCCCCCTGGGCTCCTGAGACCATTGTTTTAGAGGTAATTAGAGACCTAGGAATGCCATCTAATTAAAAAAATGCAGTGATATCTAATTAAGAACTCTGGAGTGTGTGAGCGTTTAAAAGTCTGACCAGGTCACAAGTGCAGTGCAAGGCTCTGCAATGTCTCACCCTTCCCTCCTCTCGTGTTTTTCAGAAGGGAAGGATCTCAGCAGCCTCTGATCCCTATGCTTTCCTCAGGCCAGTGTTCCACCCCAAACTCAGCACGAGGGGTGTGAGCTCAAACACGGCAACAGAGACTGCAGAGATTTGGTTTTTCCCACTAAAAATGCAGCGGTGGCCCCAAAACAAAGGAAAAAAGTCAGAATCCAGTGTCAGTTCCAGGCTCTGCCTGACACCCCTGACCCTTCCCTGTCCACAAAGCCCTGCTGACCCCTCACGGCCTCCCTGAGCTGAGGGAAGAGCTGCTGGGTGATTTTTGAGGGGACCAGAGAGGATAAAAAATGAGAAAATGGCAGATTAGATCTGAGGTGACAGAGATGAGGAATAAAAGCCATTAGAGCCCATTTGCAATGTGCCCTCATTGAGTCAAGTTTCAAGGTGTTTTTGCAGATTATTAATAGCCTGACAGCAGATTTTGTACAGGAATCTGATAGGGGAAATAACACTCATGTACACACAGTGCAGCGTGCAGGGAAAGTGCAGGCCCTTCATTTATTCCAAGATTTCAGTGAAATGCAGCAGGAGCAGCAGCTGGGCAGAGCAAACCTCCTGTGCTGCAGCCGGCCCATCTCCAGGCTCTCATCTCTGAAACCCTGCAGAGCCACCAGAGAGCTCCCAGAGCCTCTGCAAAGGGAGCCTGGGCTGCCCCCAGAGCCTCTCCATCACCCCAGGGCCTTGAGCACCTCCCAGAGCCTCTGCAAACAGAGCCTGGGCTGCCCCCAGAGCTTCTCCATCACCCCAGGCCTTGAGGAGCTCCCAGAGCCTCTGGAAACAGAGCCTGGGCTGCCCCCAGAGCCTCTCCATCACCCCAGGCCTTGAGCAGCTCCCTGAGCCTCTGCAAACAGAGCCTGGGCTGCCCCCAGAGCTTCTCCATCACCCCAGGCCTTGAGGAGCTCCCAGAGCCTCTGCAAACAGAGCCTGGGCTGCCCCCAGAGCCTCTCCATCACCCCAGGCCTTGGTGAACAGAACCTTGGGATGTTTTGGACACTGAAAATCCCATTTATTCCGTGTGACTTCTTTTAAACTCAACCGAGCACCAACCCTGAGCAGCTCTTTCCTGCCTCGTGCCCCTTATCTGAATTATCTCAGCTGCACCCGGGGAAACGAACGCCGGGCTGGAGGGAGGCAGGCACGGCGAGGCTCGGGCTGTGGGAAAGGGAGGCTCCAACATTCCCAAAGTCACACCCTGTAGCTGCGTGCTCGTAAAAGAGAAACGCCAGGTGGGGAGCGCTTTGAACTTCCCAGCCTTTGTGGGGCTGGGCTGTCAAACCCAGTGAGTAATTGCAGCTTGCTGGGTGAGCGGGGGAGGCCGCGCTGGAGCTGCGGGGCTCGGGCTGGGATGGGCTGGGCTCTGGGCTGAGTTGAACTGAGCCTGGGCTCTGGGCTGAGTTGAGCTGAGCTGGGCTGGGCTCTGGACTGGGCTGGGCTGGGCTCTGGGCTGAGTTGAACTGAGCTGGGCTGGGCT
>VZTZ01053032.1:131991-149016 GCA_013400955.1 Drymodes brunneopygia
GCAGGGCTGAGGCAGGCCTGGGGCAGGCCTGAGCAGGGCTGAGGCAGGGCTGAGGCAGGGCTGAGGCAGGGCTGAGGCAGGGCTTAGGCAAGGCTGAGGACAGGATCTTACTTCACACCCCTCAGGTGCTCTGGAACTCACAGCAGGGGTTGAGACACTCACGTAGTTCCTCGCTCAGCACTGCCCGACTCCTCGGGCTGCTCCGGGAGCCAGCGGCTCCTGAGGCAACTTCCTGCTCCACACCCGGCTGGGAAGCAATTCCCATTGCCCACAACTGCACTTGCAGACTCAGCTCAGCACCCAGTGATTCCCATCCCCTGCTCCTGATCCTGCTGGGAAGCAATTCCCATTGCCCACAACTGCACTTGCAGACTCAGCTCAGCACCCAGTGATTCCCAGAGAGGCTCTTGGCTCTGGGGTTCCCATCTGGATAAGCTCTTAATACCTGGGATTTTGTCACTGCAGAGCACTGATCCCACCTTGGATCAGCCTGGGGCATTCTCTGCTGGGCACTTGCCCAGTATTCTCCCTGTCTCTGCATTCTGTGCAGTGCCTTGTGCCCTTGGCCTCCCATTTTCATCCTCGAGGCTGCAGTGGATAAATTCAGCTTGTCTGAGTTCTCACAGGACACCCCTGGTCCCGCAGCTGACCAAAAACTGCTTCCTACAATGGAAAGAATTTGTGTTTCTCATCATTTCTTTAAAGATCTCTCACATTTTACCATAACTAGTTCCTTTGATTTTCAAAAGAAAATATAACTTCCTCTTCATGAAAAGAAAAAAAAAAAGAAAGAAAGAAAAGAAAAAAGCTTTCCTTCTAAGAATACCTAAAAAGTGACTTTTTCAAATGTAATTTTTTCGTGCAGTTTTTCAGTAATGTTTTTTCTTGGACACTGTTCTCCAAACTGTAATTTCTTAACCAGCTTAAGACTGAAATGATATTTCAGCCCTGCAGGACAAAACTCACACCCAGGCCCAGTGCTGAGCTCTCCAGCCTGCCCTCAGGATGGAAGGTGCCCGGAGAACAATGAGGCTTTTTTTCCCTTCCTTTATTGCTCTACACACAGAATTTCCTGAGTGTGACCCCTCCTCAGAGCCTCTCTGGTGGCAGCTGTCCTGCCCCAGCCCTGCTCCTTCCCTCCCCAAACTCCTGACATGCAGCCCGTGGCAATTCCAGTGGCTGGATTCCTTCCTCCAGTAAAACCTTAATAAGTTCAGCTGAATCTTCAAACAAATCCTCCATAAATATCAAAAGGGAAACCCAGCTTAATGTAAACAGAGGATGGTGAAGTGGTGCTGTTTATATGGCTCCATTTCCCCTCAGTTAAACCACTAATGGCACTTGGAGGGCTCGTAATTAGCAGCCACATCTGACAGAACAAAGCCATCCAAACCAGGCCGGGGCAGGATGAAAGCACCACCAGCTCAGGCCCAGGGCCCAGCTCTAGGTCTGGGCTTGCCTTGGTAGAGCAGTGCTTGGCTCTTGTGCTCGACTCAAGCTTTTGCTCAGAAAAATCCCCAATCTGATTTGTGTCTCTGCAGCCCCTGCCCAACGCCGGGCTCCCCCTGCCTGGGCAGGGTTTGCTCAAACCCCCCAGATTCGGGGCTGCTCACAGCCTGCAGCCTGTCTGTTCTTGGCTCTCTGCAGAGCCCCAGAGCTGCTCACAAGTGCAGAGCCCAGAAAAGGAGCCGATGATGAACACTGAGCGCTCGGGCTGGAGCTGCAGTCGCACCTGATTTTTATTTTGGGTTTTTTTTGGGTACATCTCTTTTGCCCAGCCCTTCCCCAGCACAGGCAGGAGCAGCCCATTAGTGTGAGGGATGAGTGTCACTGCCTGCTGATCTAGGCCAGGCTCGGGCTGCTCCTCAGAGCCAGTGCCCAGAAGCACAATTAGACACCAGCCAAGGCTCTCAGCGGTGATTTAAATCAGGTTTTGATTTTAAAGGTGCATCTTAAAAGCACCTGGCTTTGTAAAAAACGCAAAAGCTGCTCAGCTCTCACTGTCTGCAAATCAGCAGCTCTCAAATGAGGAACATAAAAATGGCAGCATCCCATGGTGCGAGTCTGCTCTGGAAATGCTGTCAGTGCTGCTGGAGCAGAGGCTCTCTGAGCCCCTCTGATCCCGGAGTTCCTTGCACAGCAGCTGTTAACTCTTCCACTGCTCTACGCACCACAGGGCTGGAAATATTAAACATATTTTGGCTTAATTCAGTTATTTAAAGTCACCTCTCCAAGGCTCATAGGGGCTACTGGTACTTATGGGGGAAAGGAGATTTATTGAACCTGAGCAAAGTCACAGCTGCTCAGAGTCTTCCAGCATTTGCCCCTTTTCCTTTTTGGTTTTTGGTTTTTTTTCTTTTAAATGGCAATTCAACAAGTTAAGCCTGAGCAACTGCGTGTGACCCCATGGCTACAGCAACATCTGTGACTGTCCTGTGTCATTTGCGAGCTGGAACGGCGCTAATCTCCCGAGCACACCGCTCTGCAGTGACATTTCCAGGACATCCGCACTCCACAGGCAGCCAGTGGCCTTGGATCGGGGTTTAAAATAGAAACGTGTTTGCCTTTGTGCACAGATCGCTGCGGAGAGGCGGCCCTGGGAGCTGCGGGGTTGTGGCACCTCCGGGGCCGGGTGGGACCCGCTCCGTGCTGCTCGTCCCGGCACGGGAGCGATTCGCGGGCACGGCCGGGAGGGAGAGCGCTCCTGCTGCCCCAGAAACGCTCACCTAGCGCAGACACTGCTAATTAACATGCTAAATTAGAGCAGAACCGAGGCTGGCGCTGGAAGGGGCTGCAGGAACCGAAGCGCTTCCAACGTGACACAAATCCAGGAGCATGCTGCGCGCTCCCCGTGGAGCGAGGGATGCTCTGGGGAAGGGGATCTCGCTCCCCTCGCGGCAGTCCCGAGCTGTTGAAGGTGTGGGGGGGTCCTGGGGTCAGCCGGGCTGGTTTGGGGACAGCCAGGCTGGTTTAGGGACATCACGTGGTGGTGCTGGTGCCGTGTGTGAGCCCAGAGCCGTCCCCGGGAGCCGCTGTGACAATGCCACTCCTGCTCGTTCCGCAGGCTCAGCTGGTGGCAGCACCGCTCCCTCTCCCCTCCCTCTCCCCTCCTCTGTAATGCAAAGCAAAAATCATTCCGCTCGCGTTGCTAAAGGTGCTTTTCATAACTGTGAGCCTGTTAACGCCGGTTTCCTAACAAATACCAGCTGAAAGTCTTTTGTTTGTTTGTTTTGGGCGCGGTGTTTTCAAACACTCGCAGCAAGCTGCTGCTCAGCTGCGTGTTGGTAAACAGGAGCTGCCGCTCTCACCTGGGCACGGGCGGAATCCGAGCGCAGCCCGGGTGGGACCGGGACAGGGCACGGAGGGGGAAGCTTCTTGTCTGAAGCTGATTTTCCCCCTGAGCTGGGCCCTAACAGAGTTCCTTGCCTCTGGAAACCCCTTTGGAGCTGTTCCGTTTGGAAGTCGGATTTCCAGGCCAGGTTGGACGGGGCTTGGAGCAACCTGGGCTTGTGGAAGGAGTCCCTGCCCATGGCACGGGATGGGGCTGGATGGGATTTCAGGTCCATTCCAACCCAAACCTTTCTGGGATTTGAGGTGAGGAGTCTGGACCCTGTCTGGCACCGGTGAGAGATGGGCGCTCAGCAAGCTTCATCCTCCTCTTCTTCATCCTCCTCCTCCTCCTCCCAGCAGCCCAGAGCAACTCACTGGGGCCCACTGATGTCCATCCTCGTGTCGCCTCCTCTGCTGTGCCGTGGCGGCTTCCCGGGGGCTCGCAGGGAGCATCCGGCTGATTTATGGCTCCCAGCGCCTCCCAGTTTGTAATAAAGTTTTCAGCAGCTCTGTCGCGCCCGTTCCCGCCCCCGCGCACTCACAGCCCGCGCTCGCTTTGTTCTCCTCGCACTGAATGTCAACTCATAAACCTTTCATCAACTCAACCAGGTGGAAAAAACCCATTACTGAAAGAAGTGTTCATTCAGGTTCGGAGGGGGAAGGCGGAGGAGAAAGTTCCCCAGTGGAAGGGAAGCAGAGGGGAGGGGGCGCGGGGGGAGCGCGGGTGCGCTGCTCCTGCGGGAGGCTCCGAGAGCCCGGCAGCGCTGCCAGCCCGGCAGGAGCTGGGAAAAGCCCTGGGCATCCTCAGAGAGGCAGCGATTCGAGCCCGACACCGCTGCTGAAAGGGAGCATCAGCACGGGTGGGCCGGGCCAGCTGCTCAGCCCTCGGTGCCTCTGTGGGGCCGGAGGGGCCCCAGCCCTGCTCGGGGCCCGGAGCTGCTCCAGCCCCGCCCGGGGCTCAGGTGCTGAAAGACGCGCTGGCCACACAGTGCAGGGGCTGACAGCGCTGGGCCGGCTGCGGCCGCCGGGGGGGAGGCGCTGGAACTGCGAGTGAGAGGAGAGGGGGACAGGGACAGGGACAGCGGGGACCCTGTCCCCACGGCAGCGCCCAGCCCAGAGATGCAGTGCCCGCTCCTGCACAGGTGTCCACGCAAAAGCATCCTTGGCCGGGAGCTGGGAGTGTCCGGCGGGCAAGGACAGCACGGCCGAACCCTGGGCACGGCACCTTTCCTGACGGAATGCCTGCCTCCCACCGGCTCTCACCTGCCCAGGACCCTGGGCACAGCACCTTTCCTGACGGAATGCCTGCCTCCCACCGGCTCTCACCTGCCCAGGACCCTGGGCACGGCACCTTTCCTGACGGAATGCCTGCCTCCCACCGGCTCTCACCTGCCCAGGATGCAAACGCCAGGAAGGCGCTGCTGCCTGCACGGGGCCAGGAAAACGTTATTGATTGGGGATGGGATTTCAAAGGGGCTGTAGGTGGAGTTCGCTGGAAAACGAAATCTCCTTTTTCCCAGCGTGTTTGTGTTCCAGGCTTCTGGGGTTGGTGGATCTTTCTTTACACATGGTGTGTAAAGTTCTGCACAAAAGTGTGTTTAAATAGTTTTTAAGCACTGCAGTCCAGACGTAAAGCTCTGGAGAAGGGCAGGAGGGCACTAGGGGATGGAGAAAGGACGAGAAACAACAAAGGAGAACAGGCAGTGACATCTGTCACTAGTATTTTATAAGTTAAAAATTCAGCATAATCTCCTGCCACCCTGTCCGCTATGCTGAGTTCCAACAGCAACAGAATTGTCATGATTTCTACATGAATTAATTCAAATCTCTCTTTGCATGATATGGCGTAAGAAAGGGGCCATCTGGTTTACGTTCAGGGTGTCAGAACCACTCATACCAGCACACTCGCAGAGTGTGAGATGGGAGCTGACTGCACACATTAATGTCTCCTTACCCTCTGCTCCCCGGGCCCGGCTCTGCTGTCCCGTTATGGGGCTGCCATTCCCACTCTCAGCACCAATCACGGCCCTAACGCAGAGCCAGGGGAGCTCCCGGGACCCCCAGCCCCAGCTGTGCCCACGGGCTGCTCCCCAGCACTGCCCCTGGGCTGCTGTGTCACACCTGAGGGGCTCGGGGACATGGGGACCATTCTGTGCCCACGGGCTGCTCCCCAGCACTGCCCCTGGGCTGCTGTGTCACACCTGAGGGGCTCGGGGACATGGGCACCATTCTGTGCCCACGGGCTGCTCCCCAGCACTGCCCCTGGGCTGCTGTGTCACTCCTGAGGGGCTCAGGGACATGGGGACCGTGCTGTGCCCCTGGGCTGCTGTGTCACACATGAGGGGCTCAGGGACATCCTGACTGTTCTGTGCCCACGGGCTGCTGTGTCACACCTGAGGGGTTTGGGGACATTCTGACCATTCTGTGCCCACAGGCTGCTCCCCAGCACTGCCCCTGGGCTGCTGTGTCACTCCTGAGGGGCTCGGGGACATCCTGACTGTGCTGTGCCCATGGGCTGCTGCCCAGCACTGCCCCTGGGCTGCTGTGTCACACCTGAGGGGTTTGGGGACATCCTGACCGTGCTGTGCCCACAGCAGGAGTGGCCAATGGTCAGGGGTGGTCCAGCCCCACTCCAGCAGTGTCTGAGCAATGACCCCATCCCTGCTCACAGGGTTCACCGTGCCCGTGGAGAGCTGCCCATCCCACCGGGAACGCTGCCTGGAGTCAGGAATCTCCTCACATGGTGGAGGTTTGAATTCTGCCTCTCAGATTGGGAACCTGTGATAATAACTTAGATAACGGCAAAGTTTTAATTGGGGTGTCCAGAGGTGATGACATCATAAGGGTGTACACTGCCTGGTTTTCCTGGGTGCATTAATTTTTACCTGGATGTATTAATTTTTACCTGGGCGCATGAATTTTTACCTGGATGCATTATTTTTTACCTGGATGCATTCGTTTTTACCAGGATATATTAATTTTTACCTGGATGCATGAATTTTTATCTGTATGCATTCATTTTTACCTGGATGTATTAATTCTTACCTGGATATATTAATTTTACCTGGTATATGAATTTTTACCTGGATGTGTTAATTTTTACCTGGACGTATGAATTTTTACCTGGATATATTAATCCTCAAAACACCCTAAACCACAGCAGTGCTTGGAATTCCCAAGTAATTGCAGGGAAAGGAAAAATGATCAGGAGAACAGGTCTTTTGGAACTGTAACCCAGTGCACCGGATTTTGATTAATTGTCACAGCAATTTTTGTTTTGCTGCTGTTGCATCCTGGAGACAAACTGGTTCACTGTGGTTTTTCCAGCAGTTGGTTAAATATGCAAAATCCAAGTAGAATTAGTTTGCTGAGACAAGGCACCAAAGCCCCAAATTCTGGTCCCTTTGCTGGCTGAAAGAGGCTTGGGAGAGTGGCAAAGAAGCCCCAAAGCAGAAAATCCTCATCTAGAACAGATTAGCTCTGTTTATATTGCAAAGGCTCTGGCTCAAGTGAGGGCTTTTTTTGCTTAGAAATATTGTTTTAGTGTGAATTTATCTTCAAATGAACTTTGTGGTAAATAGAATTCAAACACGAGCTTAAATTTAAGGTCTTATTTAAGTGCTTTCCTACTTCACTTGCCAGCTGAGGATCTGGCCTGAGCTTTGAACATCTTTGGGGAGGAGAAGCAGATTAATGGGATTAGAACGTTTGCAATCACCTTTGTACTTCCCTGGGCTACATGAGCTCTGTAATAGCTCGTCTCCACGGGGCTGTGGAGCTGTTGGCTGGGTGCTGATGGAAAGGGGTGATGAAAACAGGGCTGGCTGAGCATCCTTTCAGCTCTGGGAACACATTCCATGGCCCCTGGGGATTGCACTTGTGTTTAATCCCTGTGCTCTGTGAGATCCAGCATTGGAGAGCTTCACTCCCCACCCCACGGGCCTCACCTCCTGGCTGACCTGTGCAGCGGATATTTCACAGCAGAAAATGAAATGCGTGGTCAGGGAAGGTGGGAAGGGGTGAGCTGGGACAGGCAGGGATTCACCAGAGCATGGAAACCCCAGGGAGAGCTGGGACAGGCAGGGATTCACCAGAGCATGGAAACCCCAGGGAGATCAGGGACAGGCAGGGATTCACCAGAGCATGGAAACCCCAGGGAGATCAGGGACAGGCAGGGATTCACCAGAGCATGGAAACCCCAGGGAGAGCTGGGACAGGCAGGGATTCACCAGAGCATGGAAACCCCAGGGAGACCTGAACTGGTTCCTCCTGGTGATTCCCACAGAACATCCACTCCCACCCCTGCGACTTCATGGGCAAAAGGCAAATCTGTGATATTGAGCTTTGGAATTTTCTCTCAAGGATGGAATATGAAGCTGTCCTTGGAGCTCCTGCTCCCCTGGGTGATTCAGGGTGGTTTGAATTCCTTGAGGATGGAATGTGGAGCTCTCCTTGGAGCTCCTGCTCCCTTGGCTGACTCAGGGTGGTTTCAGTTCCACAAGGATGGAATGTGGGGCTCCCCTTGGAGCTCCTGCTCCCCTGGCTGGCACAGCGGTGTTTCAATTCCACAAGGATGGAAGGTTAGGCTCTCCTTGGAGAGTAGGGACCTGTGTCCTGTCCCTTTGTGGGGCTCCTCCAGGGACCTGTGTCCTGTCCCTTTGTGGGGCTCCTCCCTGGGACCTGTGGGCTGTCCCTTTGTGGGGCTTCTCCAGGGACCTGTGGGCTGTCCCTTTGTGGGGCTCCTCCAGGGGACCTGTGGGCTGTCCCTTTGTGGGGCTCCTCCAGGGACCTGTGGGCTGTCCCTTTGTGGGGCTCCTCCAGGGGACCTGTGGGCTGTCCCTTTGTGGGGCTCCTTCAGGGACCTGTGTCCTGTCCCTTTGTGGGGCTCCTTCAGGGACCTGTGTCCTGTCCCTTTGTGGGGCTCCTTCTGGGACCTGTGGGCTGTCCCTTTGTGGGGCTCCTCCAGGGAGCTCAGCCACGGCCACAGCCCGGGGGTTCCTGCAGCTGCCGTTCTCCGTGAGCAGAGTCCATTTGTTCCTCAAAGGCTTGACTTGGAGCAAAGTAGAAAGAAGCCCCAGCCCCCCAAAATACCAGAAGTCCTTGGATTTTGCTGTCTGCAGATCTCCCTGAAGACAGTTTATTTCCCTGGGAGTTTATTGCACGTTCACCCCTTGCAGCCCCAGGCAGTTCAGGCTCGGAAAAGCCAAGAGAATGGAAACTGGAGAAAAGTTTGGGGTGTTCTAAACCGTGCTGCTGGCTACTCCTGGCTGGTGTCAGGGAGGGCAAAAGCCCCAAGACAAACCCACAATCCTGTTTATTGCAGTCACAGACACAACCTGGAGCATATTTAATGCAGGATTGCCCAGAAATGCAGCCAGGGAGTCGTGCAGAGCTTGCACCCTGCAGGCAGCTCGTGTGCAGGGCCAGGACAAACAGGGCAGGAAACGCAAACCCTACTCACAGCTCCGTTTCCTGCACCGAAAGAGTAATTATAATTAAAAATAAATCACCACTGCTTTTAGTTTGATGAAATTACCACTTCTATTAAGAGCGGCTCAGGCTGACTGTAAATCATTTTCTGCAGGGCGTCACTTTGGGGTCTGGAATATTTGATGGGTTAAAGGATGTGTTGGGCAGAGCAGGAATCACACAGGGGTGAGAGCAGCACGTTCCTGTGCTCCGGGGTGCCTGGAGCCTGCAAGAAATGAAATTAGCACTTCTGAAAAAGAATTGATTAATGCAAAGATGCTCCCAACTACTCAATTCATCTGCCTTAATGGGATGTGGGAGGCAGTTTTGACTCGCTGGCCAGAGGAGGGGCTCCCAAAGGCATGAACTCAGCTGACAGCCATCACTTCCGAGCTTTTTTGTTTCTTTTAATGTGTCAAAACTCGGCTGCTCCCCAGAATTATTAGAAGTTCAGAACTAAAGCTCTGCTGTTTTTTAAGAGCATTTTCTGCAGCTGCATTCTGCACTGCTGAGGGGTGAGGAGAGATGGGAGCCTGAGCTCCTGGGTCTGGGAGCCTGGGCTTTCCGAGGCTGCAGAAAGCCTGGGGAGTGCAGGGCCCAATCTGGAAATGCATTTAAGGCACTCACGACTTGGAGCACATAAATAGTCACACAGGAGTCAATGGGACATAAATTCATGAATTTGCCTAAGTGCTTTGCTGGATCCCTGCCGAAGGAAGCACTTACCAGGAGTTCCAATCACAGGATCAGAGCCCTGTTAATGAGCAAGCCCTGGAGCAGGGAGTCAGGGCGATGTGAAACCCAGCCCCACATCGTGCCCGGGCTGCTGAGCTCCATCCCATCCTAGGGACACTCACCCTGCAGGGTGACACTGCTGTCCTGTCCCCTGCCCTCTCCAAACAGGGATTTGCAGGTTCCATTTCGCACTGGGAGCGCAGCAGGGCAGCGCAGGAGGGGAAGGAACCTCTGCAGCAGCCTGGGGTGGTGCAAACCAGAGCTCAGATCCAGAGGGCAGCCACCAGAGCAGCTTTCCTTCTGGAAAAAGGCTGTTCCCCATCTTCTTCAGTGAATTGTGCCTTTCACCTTCCACTTTTCTCTTTTAAAATTCTTTTGGCGGAGGAGGAGGCTGATCAGGAAAGAGAAACACGAGTGAGTAAGATCAGTCAATATTGTCAGATGTCTGCACGCTCCATTAGTGCTGGCAGGCACCAGAAATGCAGATTTCACTGTGCAGGAGCTCATAAATCACAGTGGGAGCAGGAGCTGGGGTGGGGAACCTGGGGAGGCAGAAGAGGGGTGGTCAAAACCCAAACCAGAACCAGAGCAGCTCCCGTGCCATGAGGATGCACCAGGTAAATAAACCCAGAATTGTGGCAATGGAACACCTTGGATCCTGCAGCATGGGCAGTTCTCACATTGAGGTTCCACCTAAACCAGAAAGCAGGAGCAGCCCCTGGGAGGTGGTGGAACACAGGAGAAGTGAGGCAGAACATGGATTTGCTGAGTGTCACTGTGAGAGTTCAGCACATTTGGGTGTATTCAATAAATCCCTGTCAGAATCCTTGCACTGAGACAGAAGAGGATTGTGACAAATCGCTTTTGTCTGTTGTTCTGCACAGACATTTCTTTCAATCAAGTAAGAAGTGCTCTCACATCATAAGGAAACTTCCCCCAGAATCTCTGTGTGTGAGGCAGAGCTGGCCGCTGGCACTGGCCTGGCAGCCCAGGGGTGTGGGGGGCTCAGAGCTGCTCCCAGGGCTCCCCAGCTGGAGCAGGAACCCAGAGCTGGCCCTGCAGGGGGACGAGGATCCCCTGAATCCACATTAACTCAGGAATGTCAGGAAAGAAAACGCTTGCAAGGTTTGATTTATGGAGAAGAACATGTCAGATTCTGGCGGCAGGCTGGACTCCGTAATTCAGAGCTTTTCTCCAACCTAAACAACTCCGTGGTTCTGTGTGTTGTGAGCAAACTTTGGGATTGTTTTCCAGAGGCAAATCACAGAACTCTTCCAGAATTCCCAGAGAGTTTGTAGGCAAAAGGACCCTCAGTCCTCCCCATTCCCACAGCATCCTCCGCTGTGGTTCACACAGAGCTGTGCTAACATGAGTCTGGAATATCTCAGCACATAATTATTTATCCTTCAATAAAACAAAGAAAACCATGTCTAAATCTGACTAATATCCCCTCCTCAGCCTGCCAAGTGGGGCCTTGTGTTTTCAGCACTGAAAAGCAAGCCTGACTCGCTGCATATTTTGTGTTACCATGGTTTATGTCCAAATGCAAGGATTTAATTTTGTCCGTCATCGAGCCGTGGTTTCCATATGACACCAGTACATTCCTCCCCTCCGCCTGCTGTTCTGACAGACGACAGAATCAAATTAAACATTCCAAGCACCCCGCTGCAAACGCAGGAGCTTCTGTTCCTTTGGCTTTGGAGATCAGGGGGCAGATCTTTACCAGGTAGGAATTTGTTCTGGGCACAGCCACGAACATTTGCACCGTTTACCCCGGCTGAGCTCTGGCCTGGGGTGTCTTCATTTCCCAGGATAGCCCTGAGAAGACGGATAAAGCAGGACTGCTAAAAAAGACAGAGGCTTCTCTGTGCTGTGCTGAGTGATGATTATTGTGTTTTCTCCTGGAGCAGTCGCTGACCAGCCCCACTTCTCCCTCTGCGAGCCAGAGAAGAGAAATCCCTGCACATATTTCTGCACTAACTGCAGCCTCCTTCCCTCCCTCCCTCCCTCCCAGCCAACTGCAATTTCATGGTATCAACATTTTAAAAAAGCCAATCCCCAGGCTCTGCCTCGACGAGGCCGTGAGTAGAAAAATGACCAGTTCCTTCTGCAAACACCGGCTGGGGTTTCAAAGCAGCCCGAGGGGATTACACACACGTCTCACTTTGAAATTTAAGCTCTGGATCTTGAAAGAATAAGGTTGATTCGGCAGCTTCACACCCTGGAGGGACAGCTCATTGCCTGGGATTGCTATGATGTCACCCCGGCAGGGAACTGCTCCAGATGGAGGCAGGGCACGGTCCCAGGTCTGGTTCTGCACAGAGCAGCTCTGGGGTGACCCTGGCCCGGGGGTTTGGGGTCTGTCAGAGCTCTGGGTGCCAGCATTCCCTGGGTGTCCATCCTGTGGGTCAGAAATGCAGCGACTCCTAAACTCTGACAAACCCCAGCGGGTGGGAAGGGGAGACCCAGAATCCCCAGGAGGAACAGAAGAGCAGGAGGATGCTGGTAATGACCCAGCTGTGCCTGCAAGTCAGCACCACTCCTGGAGCCAGCCAGGAGCTCTGGCAGGGTTTGCAGAGCTGGGTTTTGTTCTCGGTTTGCAGAGCTGGGTTTTGTTCTGGGTTTGCAGAGCTGGGTTTTGCCCTGGGTTTGCAGTGCTGGGTTTTGTTCTGGGTTTGCAGAGCTGGGTTTTCTTCTGGGTTTGCAGAGCTGGGTTTTGCCCTGGGTTTGCAGAGCTGGGTTTTGTTCTGGGTTTGCAGAGCTGGGTTTGCCCTGGATTTGCAGAATCCAGAGCTGCTCTCAGATCTGGAGTTACGGCCGGGTGATTCTGCTGCTGCCAATAGCCCAGGAGAAGGGACCCAGGACCTGCTGGGACTGGGGAAGGAAACAAATTTGTATTAATTAGGAACAAATGCTCATTGCTGGCTAGTGGGTTCCACAGCAGATGTTTGTCCCAATAGCCAAGAGATGGGTCATCACCAACAAACGTGATAAATAACAGCAGTGAGGTTTCTGGTTGTTTCATATTTTCTCAGGTCAAAACTATGCGTTTTTCTATGTTCAGGGCTGGAAATGCCATTAATTAACGCTGACACCTAAATTTGAGTTGCCTTATTCACACAGTGCCCTTTGCTAAATTAACCACGGTCCCTAGGTGAGGTAAATCTTCCTTGCACAGAGCATTAATACCGGAATCAGCAATTTTCAGAGGGATTCACCTGTTTGTTCCTGAAGTGAACGTGACCTGCAGGGCTCCTCTGGTACCCCTGAACATCCTGACCATGCTGGGGTGTTCACACACGGGCTGGGACAGGTGTACAAACACCTGGGGGTTCAGTATCAGCATAGTTAAAGATGTGGATGTGCATTCCTGGTGATTCCGAGTTTAGGAATGGGTCAGGACAAGGCAGCTCCCCAGGAATATTGTCCTTGGTCTGTACTCAAACTGACTGACAATTTCTTGAGAGGAAGAAATGAACGATGTGGGTGTGTTGTTCACCTGGGAAGTCCCACGTGACCATTCCCGTGTGTGGATACTTAGGGAAGTGTTTTATACCCTGAGGATGCGTGTGCTGGGACAAAAAGTCTGCATTTAAAATGAGTTTGTGTAAATACACATGTGCACGGGGAGCCCCCCTGCTGCAGACACCCACACATATGTGCATATCTAACCGTGTTTGTGTACACAAACACTCACAAATCATGGACAGGAAATTAAGCATATGCCTGTCTCACCCCCCAGTGATGATCCCTCCAAGGAACATCAAACCTGTTTGTGTCAACACAGACCCCTGGGCCCAGGAGATCCCGATCGCCCCTGAGAAACAGAGATCTGTACCTGCGAGGGCAGGCCCCTGTTCCTGCACCATCCCCACACCTCTGTGCTGTCCCCTCCCTCTGCAATCTCTGTCCCTCCCGGGCACAACTCCCCAGCCAGAATCCTCTGATCTTTGCCCTCTTTTCCTTCAAATTAAATTTCAACTTTTTTCAAATCTCTGCTGAGTGACAAGTCAGTGCCAGAACTGTCTTTTAATACACAAAAGCATAAATAATGCCATCCATCAGAGCTGTCACTCAGCAAGATGGATTGCTACTTGTCCAGACACTGGAATGACACAGAAGTGAAAGTTAGGAACTGTCTCTTTTCTTTGCTTGCTTTCTTTTTCTTCTCCTCTCTCCCTTTTTTTTTTTTTTATTTGCCGGACTGCTTGATTCTGATTAATGGTGCTGTCAGGGAGGGATTCCGCTTGCCCGGATAATGAGTCAGGAATGTATTCCCTGTCACAAACACAGCAGATGTCAGGGGCAGAAGGGCCCGGGAATGCCAGAAACAATATACAGTTTCTTCCTAGTCCCCTGACAGGCCAATATGCTGCACAAGGTCTAATTTATGTAGACAAAATGCAGGCAAGGGGCTGTGGCAGCAGAGAGGCTGTGGGGAAGTCTGGAGTACAATGCAGGAGGGAGGTAATGAAGGCGAGCACTGGGACTCAATAGCACTGCATCAAACGGCCTTAACAAGAATGGCCCAGGACCACTTTGACTCCATTAAAGTGCACTTTACATCATTATGGAGAGAAATCAAACAGGGCAGAGGGCTTCTGTTCCTCTTAATGGCTCGATTAGGTTATTCACTCGTGGGCGCTGGCAGCTGTCATCGCTGGCAGCGCCTGCCAGGGGAGGGACGCTGGCCCTGGTGGCACAGGGCACTGCAGGCACTGCCTCTGCCGTGCAGACGGGCTCAGAGGGCTTTGCTGGAGGGATTTCAAACTGATTTATCTCCACTTTCAGGGCTGGCCGCCCGCAAAGGGTCAGGTGGGAGCTAAAAGCCCAGCCCTGCCCTTGGTTCTGGGGCCTGGCAGTGCCACGGGGACCCACGGTGGCTCCAGAGGGTGCTGACCCTCCCCAGGCTGGAAGGAAACCCACAGCTCCAAGATGCTGATAGAGATTCCCATACTGGGGGAATAAATGAACATTTTGGAGCCTGTGTGGCTGCCCTGCCCTGCTGCACCCCCTGCCCAGCACTGGGGACAATGCAGGTGCCAGTGCCTGCCCAGCACTCGGGGCAGTGAGGTCCTGGTGCCCCAGGTCTCACCCTCAGGGCCCTGGGGAGGTGTTTCAGCCCCACAAAGCTCCTTGGAGGTGCTGCCAGGCCATCTGTGTCTGTCACAGGGTGAGCAGTGCAAACACTGATTCCAACAGAGGATCAGGGGAGGAACAGAAAAGGATTTAATTCAGTCCTCTGATACCTTGAAGTTTCTGCAGTGACATCAGAGTCACTCCCAGCACCTGGGAGCTCCCCCTTTGTGAGGCTGCCACATTGTCTGTCCAGCTCTGCTTAATGAAATCCTGTCATTCTGAAAACTCCAAGAGAGAAAAGACTGAAACTGGTTGAGGCGGAGGCAGAGGTTTTTTTAGCCTTATTCCCAATAGAGCCATTTCACTCTGCCTCTAACCAGGGTGAAAATAATGAATAAAATAACCCCCCGTGAGGTGTTCTGGTGCACTCCCAGCAGTTTGTGCTGCTTTCAGCACACTCTCAGCCAGGCCATGCCCATGAAGTCTTCCCCAAGAAGAAGCTGCAGCTTTTATCTCCTTGTCTCCTTGACTGCATGTGAGCCCTGACCCAGGGGAGGTCCCGGCAGCTCCTTCCCGAGGGGCAGCAGCTCAGCTCTGACTCGGTGCTGGCAGCGAGAGGGGAAGGACCCCGAGGTCAGAGGGTCTGTGAGGGCACAGGGAGAGCACACACACCCAGAGAGGGGAAAATCGGGAGTGACAGAGAGATGAAAGCAAAGACAAGGCTCTACTCAGGGAGCTGCTGGGGAAGGGAGAGCACGGGCAGGGTGCTGGGGCTGCCAGAACTGCCCAGACTGACCAGGATTCCATTCTCCATCCTGAGCTGTTCCCTGACCCTGCCATGGAGTCCTGGGCAGTGGCACAGAGCACACAGCAGCTCTCTCCCGTGGCTGGCACCTGGCTCAAGAGTGGCACACACTGAGCAGTGTATTTTCCCTGCTCAGGGGCTGGGCTGGCAGATCAGCTTCACCAGACCCTTCTAAATTGATGAGGTTGTGCTTTCCCCCCCTACCCCCCTCCCCCAAAGCTCAACATGGTTTTTATTTAAAAGAGCTTTATTCCTGCTCAGAATGTCCCTAATCAGAACCAGCACCTAACGGCCTGAAGAAAAAGGAAATAAAATTAAAGGCTGCAATTGCTTTGGTTTTACAAGCCCGAGGCCTGGTGAGCTCTGCTCCAGGGGAGGGGGGTGAGGGGCTCGGCGTTGTTGGTTTTGCTGGTATTACCCTGATCAAAGCAGCTTATTGTTAAGTGAGCACAAAGTGGATTTAGAAAGTTAACACATTAAAATAGGTGTGATTGACACCAGGCAGCGCTGGGAGGGAGTGCAGGGAGCAGGGACGGGCTGAGACAGGGCTGGGGGTGCCAGGGCTGGGACAGGGCACAGGGAATGAGTGAGGGGCAGCTCCATCAGCCCGAGGGGCAGGACTGGGCTGGTGCTGGGCCCAGCGATGTCACCCTGAGGTGTCACCAGCTGAGGGGTCACAGCTGTGCCACCGAGGCCACCTGCCCCACCTGGAGCAGCTGCTGGGAATGCTGATGGAAGCAGGGACACTGCACTGGCCTGGACTGGACTGGACTCCCCAGGCCACTCTCCAGCCTGCCCTGCCCCCCCTGCCCGGCAGCTTTGGTGGCAGCAGCTGAGCCTGGAATTACTGAAGCTGTCACCAGCTGAACTCTGCAGAAGTCACAGCCCAGAAGATTGATGCCTGTGGGAGCCAGCGCAGCCTTTTCAGTAACCTGAGCCCTCCCAGGACCAGGTCAGAACCTGGGCAGTGCTCAGGCACTCCCTGGGTCCCGTCCCGCAGCCCCACGAGAGGGGATTGGATTTCAAATGTGCTCTGTGTGCCGTCCTTGGGAGACAAAATACAAATAAGGGACACCCCAGGAGCAGGCGTCGGTACCAGGGCACGGGGCAGGCACAGAGCCCCTCTGATCAAAGGGACCCCCGGACACCTGGCTGAGGCACAGCCCTCGGGAGGGAGGCTGGAAAGACCAATTTTCACAGATCTCAGCACCAGGAAATAGGCATTTCATCATGAGTGGAGCCATGGAGAGGAGGATTCGGACAGGCTGCTGCTGCAGCAGCACAGACAAATGTAATTTATTACCCCGAGGCCTGGGGAGGCTTGGGGAACTCAGGAGGAACATGCAGCATTAAGGAGCCCGGCCCCCTGAGGAGGCTTTTTGGAGAGTGACTAATTGAGATGGGACATTGGGATACTGGGATATTCTCCTGTGCCTGAGCACATCCAGTCCCCTCCTACAGCCCTGGGTAGGGACAGGGGAAGAAGTACCTCGTTCTCAAAGTGCTGACCCAAAATTCAGGACACCTGGGCTCCCTCACAGCTCCTGGAGATGGCTGGCACAGCTCAGCAAGGCAGTCCAGCCCAGCCCTGCCTCTCCCAGTGCCCA
>VZTZ01053032.1:157424-194094 GCA_013400955.1 Drymodes brunneopygia
GGATGGAGGGAGGGATGGATGGATGGAGGGATGGATGGAGGGAGGGATGGAGGGAGGGATGGATGGATGGAGGGATGGATGGAGGGATGGATGGATGGGAGCTCCCCAAAGCTGCACAAATCACCCCTCCGGGGGGTGGGCTGGTGGCTGATGGTCTGTGCAGGCTCTGCGGGGTCCCCAGTGTCCCTCCAGGCCAGGTGACCCCAGCTCTCCCTCACTGATGGACATGCAGTGACCACGGGGCTGGAGCCAAAGGGCTCCTGGGATTCCTTCTGGAGCTGAGCCACTCCCTGGATGGTGCCAGGCAGAGCCAAGCCTGGCTGGTTCAGGTGTGGAGCACCCCTGAGCAGCTGTACCTGCACAGGGGGGAGTCCAAACCCCTTCCCTGATGCCACGAGAACACCTGGACTGGGCCTGGCATTTGTTCCAAGCAATGAAATGGAGGATGGGGAGAGTGTGCCGGGAAGGAGGCGCTGGAGAAGATGAGGAAACCCTGCACCACTGAAGGAAATGTTCCTGTCAAACCAGGCTGGGCTTGGAAACCCCACCGAGTCCCGTGCCAGGGTCTGTTCCAGGATTTATACAGAAAAAAAACCTCCACAAACCACAAGGCCCTCTTCAAACGCCGGCTCTGTGTGCTTTGCTGGTGTCTCTGAGATATTTTATAGCTCTTGCATCACATTACCTGGTGATCTGCCCATCAGGCCCGACAATCCCCACATTGTCTGCGAGCCCCCGTGTTTGACAGCGAGCTCTATTAATGTGCTGTGCCGAGCCAAAAATGTGTCACCGCTGTGAGGGGGCGAGCAGAGAGCGCCTTTGATGTGTGAGTGACAAGGCTCGTGTGTCTGCAGGGTGGGAGAGCAGGGCTGGGGCAGCAGGGAGAGCAGGGGGAGCCCAGGCCAGCAGCCGTGGGGGCAGCTCTGCCCCCGGCCAGAGCAGGATCGCTGCACTGCCCCCTTTGTAACACAATCACGGCTTTGCAACTCTTTAATGCACTCGTGCTCCTCCTGACGGGGTCCGTGGGATGATCTTGTTTATGCTGAGCAGAGCTCAGCTCAATTAAGTCAATGAAGCCAAATCAAGGACAATTTCTGTTCGATGGAGCTGCGAGTCGGGCTCTCTGTAAAACCAGTGCAGGTTGTTTCTCTCGCTGACAGATGGCTCGAGGAAGGTAGGGGTGCCTTGTCATTTTCTCACACTTTGGCAACATTTTGTGTAGCTTCTCCTGTCAATAAAATCTCATTTGAATTGACCTGAATTGACAGATAACTATTGACTTGAACAAGAGATGGATCCAGTCAATAAGCTCTCATGCCTCAGGGCATAAGCCAGTCACTAACTCAGGGAAGGTTAGAAGGAAATATCCCTGATGTGTTGATTATTCCATAAAATTGTCCACTAGGAGGATTTATGGACGTTTGGTTGCTCACAAATACAACATACAGGACTGTAGGGACCATTAACCTGTTCTAGTCCAGCAGCTCCGAGGTTCCGCAACTCTGACTGTCCTTACAAGAACTGTAGAAGAAAAATTGAGTATTTGGTGATGTTTAAAAGCTTGGAAAGAAGAATTTTGTTGTTGAATCTTAATCCAAATACCAGAATCTGAAGCATTCTTTTCCTGTTTCCCCTGTAGTTGTCCCGCTCAGAGCTTTTGGTGCCTGAATATAAAATGAGAGCTGAGTTTTGTGCCTCATCCTTGTGCTCTGCACTCTGGAGCACCCAAGGTAAGGAGGAGGGAACGCCTCAGTTCCAACAGGTGATGGATGCTGGAGCTGTGGTCCCACCCATGTGCTGCCTTTGCCCTCCAGAGGGTTTTTGGTGCTGCCTGAGCCCTGCCCTGGCACTTCAGGCCCTGAGAATTCCAGTGGGAAGGAAGTTCCAGCAGAGAGAGCAGGGGTGAGCTGGGAGGTTGTTACCAAAGCGATGCTGAGAACATCCCCAGGATCTCAACCACAGAGACCCCCCAGTGAAGGGAATGGCCTGGGCTGCCTGCAGAGCCCTGGGAGGGAGCTCTGGGTGAAGCCATGGAAGGGAAGATCCAGGTGAATCCATGAAAGGGAAGAATCAGGAGAATCCCCAGAGTGGCAGGGCACCAGGTGAACCTCAGGAATGGGAGCTCTAGGTGAACCCCTGTAAGGAGAGCTCCAGGTGAACCCATGGCAGGGAAGATCCAGGTGAATCCATGGAAGGAGAGCTCCAGGTGAGCCCCTGGAATGGGAGCTCAGGGTGAACCCCTGGAATGGGAGCTCAGGGTGAACCCCTGGAATGGGAGCTCAGGGTGAACCCCTGGAAGGGGAGCTCAGGGTGAACCCCTGGAATGGGAGCTCCAGGTGAACCCCTGGAAGGGGAGTTCCAGGTGAACCTCTGGAATGGGAGGGCACCAGGTGAACCCATGGAAGGGGAGCTCCAGGTGAATCCCTGGAAGGGAAGATCCAGGTGAACCCATGGGAGAGGAGCTCCAGGTGAATCCCCGGAATGGGAGGCACCAGGTGAACCCTTGGAATGGGAGGCACCAGGTGAACCCCTGGAATGGGAGGGCAGCAGGTGAACCCCTGGAACTCTCTGGGAGCCCCTCGGGGGGCAGTGACATCCCCCAGGCCATCGACAGCCCCTTCTGTGACTTTGGGAAAAGCTGGGTTTGGTGTGTGAGGTGTGGGGAGAACGTGCCCGGCTGCCCAGAGCCATCCCTGGGGACAGCTCCTGCCGCGGGGGAGGCGGGGCTGGGCCGGTGCTGGGGCCAGGAGCTGTCCCCGCTGTCCCTTTAAGCCATCGGCTGTCCCCGCGTTCCCAGCACGGGAGGCTGCCTGTCAGCAGGGAGCAGAAAACAGATTGTGACACAGGGCAGTGATTTTTTTTAACAATCCCATTATGAAAGACAGAGTGCTCCCATTTCCTTTGCAGCTTTTATCAAGACTTAAATTGCTGCCAAGGGAGAAGGGGGGTGAGGGGAACCTCACTGCTTTTATTTTATTTTTAATTTTTTTAAGAAAGGATTTTGCTTAGTTACTAAATTCCTGCCTAAGTCTCCTCCGAGCAGAGATCCAACAGTATCCCTATTAAATTATATAGAGCGAGTCCAGTCCTTGGCTGTCAGCGGGACCCATCAGTCCTAATTTATCGCCCCAGGAAACACAGTACAATTATGGTAATAAATAATAATAGGATTCAGTACATGACAACATGAATGATGGAGCCTCTCAGAACTCATTTACATTGCTTTGTGTTGCAATCACCCTGCTTCTAATGTAATGCCAAGCAAATGAGCCTTTTTGAATATTGTGCAATCTATTGCAAGTCAACTGGCACAAAACTCACTCAATAAATCATGTTCAAACACATGCCTCTAATGACAGGTAAATCAACAATGAAGTAATTGCATTTAATGTATTGAAATACTGGACAAAAACAGTGACCTCGAAGTGACTTTTTGGAGAGGTTTGATACAGTTGCAGTGGCAGAGGGGTGGGTTTTTATCAGGCCCTCCTTGCTTGGATGCACACGTGAGAATTGATGATCCTGTTCCCTGTCCCAGCCCGGAGCCTGGGGCTGAGCCGGGCTCAGGGATGGCTCCAGGGATCAATTCCCTGGATTAGCAGTGCCAGGGGCTCTCTGAGCCCACAGCAGGAGCAGCTCAGCCCTGCAGCACAGACCCAGTTCTGCCCTGTTGCTTCCAATTGCCTCGGTTCACTTTCCCCAATTTCCGTGTTCCATTGCTCTCAATAGAAAAGGGAAAGGACGTGTTGGGCTGTGAAGCTGCTGTGGCACCTGCCCTCAGCCCCTCACGTGGCTTCCTGGGTGGTAGGGTGGGGTTTTGTTGGGTTTGGGGGTTGTTTTTTCCTTGGAGAGGGTGGAAAGAAGAGGCCTTAGCAAGGCAGTGCCTCAGTTGTTGCTGCCCCATAAAAATGTGATATGAGCAGAGGAAACTCATAAGATTCTGTTTGAAGGCTGATGAAGAAACAACTTTGCAGATTTTGGCTCTGAGTTTATTCCCTTACCCTTCCCTTGCAAGGGAATTTGGCAAGTGTCAAAGGTCTCCTTGGATTCTTCAGGCAATGGAAAGGTTTTACATATCCCCAGGCTTGACTGTCTCTGCTGATAGCTCCCATATGATAGAAACTGATTAGCAAAATGTCTAGAGCCGGGACAAAAGAACTATTAACTATGGAAAAAAGGAAAACAACGAGAAATTTCTGTAATTTTGGAAAATTGTTACCACTTGTACCTGCCCTGCCGTTTGTTCCGTGGCTATGGGAATGTCAGGACACAATCACTCAGCCTTCCCGGACACCAGGAGTCTGGGATCTCACTTACAAACACTTCCAGTGTTGATGCCGTGGTGCTTTTCAGGGCTTTGTTTTGTTTCCATCGCTGCTGGGATGGATTCCTGTCATCCCTGCAAGCGTGGCAGGTATTTGGCAAGGCGGCTTCCTGCTGCCACAGCTCGTTGCCCAGAGGTGAAACCCTTCACACCCCGCAGACTAAACCCAGGCCCGGGCTGGGGGTGGATGTTTAGGTTGGGTTTTTTTGGGAATCTCACATAAAGCTGGGCTCTAAACTTCTGTTAGGTTTTGTTGCTATTTTTGAGGGCCACCACTGAAAAAGCCGGAGCTCTTGGGATGTGGTGGCAGGAATCTCAGCCTGGATGAAGGCTGAGCCTGGGTGTGGCCGCTGAGGTGGCGAAGGATCTCGAGCTGGGGGTTGGTTTGAGCCTGAGATTTGGCTGGGGGTTGGTAAACCCGGATTTCCTGTAAGTGAGCACAGCTGTGCCATTACACACATCTGATACACACGTGGCACACACGTGTGACATGCCTGTGACACACATGACATGCCTGTGACATGCATGTGTCCCATGCACCCCAGCTGGGTCCCAGCCCGTGGCTCCCGTGGTGTTTCCTTGCAGGCGCAGATTCCCTTTCCCTTGGCTCCCCTCCCCAGTCCCATCTCAGTGGATCCCCCATCCCTCCCAGTGGATCCCCAATCCCACCCCAGTGGATCCCGTTATCCACAGACCATTGCCCACTCCCTGCCCAGTTCCCATCCCAGTGGATTCCCAATCCCACCCCAGTGGATCCCGTTATCCACAGACCATTGCCCACTCCGTGCCCATTCCCAGCCCCCAGGCCATGGTCAGTGCTGGCCATGAGGCCTGGCCGGGCAGTGATTGATGGTCAGGGGTCACCACACTGCCCCTTTCCCACTGCAGCGCTGGAGCTCACACGGACAGCCCAGCTGGAAGGGAACAGGGGCTGAACATGAGGGATAAAGGGCCGGGAGCATCGGGAATGCAGAGGGCCCCAGCCAGGACAAAAGGGAGGAAATGCTGCCCTGGCAGGCGGCTGCAGCCACATGTGGGGTTCTGGTCCTTGTTCCCCCTGTCCCCACAGCAAATCCCGGGGAGCTGCTGCATTTACTGCTCCGGAGACAGGGGAGGGGCAGCCTGTGAGGATTTGGGGAGTCTGGGATTTGGGAACTGTGAATGCTCCTTTTCCTTGGCTGTCCCTCTGCCACCTGTCTGTCTGCACCCGCTGCTCCAAGGACATTGTGCTGCTGCAGGCTGAGGAAGGTCAGGGTTCATGAAGCACTGGGAAACAGGGAATGAAATGGATGTTCTTGGGGTCCCTGCAGTGACCACCCATGCACCAGGGTGTTGCAGGGAGGGCCGGGACTCAGCTCCTTTCTCTCACCATGTGCACTCCTGCTTCACCTCCAGGGCCTCGTCTGTGCCCAGAAGTTTTGTCTTTCTAAAAACGTCTTGCAGGCTCTGTCAGTGCAGTAAATCACTGTGAGAACAGAGGTTCGCTTTCAGGCTGGTTTAAGGTGAATTAAGAGATTAAGAGCACCGCCACAGCCTTTGTGCTGGGCTGCTAAATCGGTTAAAGATTATCTATTGACATGTCAGATGCATCATCACCTCGCTGTGATTCAGCAGTTGCTCCTCACATGCACAAATGCAGATGAACGTGCTGGAACTCGCCCGATTCTCACTGAGCTTTAATAGAACTTCACCTTTGTTTGCTCTAACGACGCTCCCTTGGTGGCTCTGGTGACTCACAGCGAGGGTGTCACTGCGTTTGAGTCTTTGCAAGAGATGTGAAATGTTGTTGTTGCCCTACTTTGCAGAATGAGGAGATTCAGTGAAAATGGGAGAAATCAGTCCAATAGCACTCAAGAAACTGGCAATAAAGAAGGCATGTCAGTCATTTGTAGGAACAGAGGGAGATTTTGGATTTAATTCACCTCAAATTTCAGTTGATTCTGCACAAGTGAGTAGTGATTTTTGATTCCCTGCAGACAAGAAAAAATGCTGATTTTGCTGGCTGAGTCAGCTCTGAGAATCTGATTTGGGTATGGCAAGGTTTATTCTTTTGTTATTATAACAAAACAAATAACAAAAAGATATTCATCAGAAGGAGAGGTGAGATCCTGCCCTGAACTGAGCTGACCTTTCCCTTCTGTGAGTGAGTGATTTCACTCCATGAGAGGCTCCTGTGTGCGAAGCCAGCTGGGTTTGAGATGGCACGAGGGAGGAAAGGAGGATGAACTGATGCAGTGAAAGTTTCCAGGACCTTCTGGAGCAGCGATGCAAAGTCTGCTCCTGTGAATCTCTGGTTCACACTCAGCCTCCCCCCGGGGCCCTCCCCAGGCTCCCGCTGCTGTGTCCATCACGCTGTGCTCTGCTCTGCTTCCCTCCAGAGAGGGCTCTGCAGCCCAGCAGAGCTCACCAGAGGAAAAGATTTCCTGGAAATCAGTCGGAATTTTCCTTCGCTGGCTTTCATCACGTTGCTAATTCACACGTTGGCTCCTCAGTGAAAGGGCCCTACAAACCCACTTCCAGCACCTCCCAGGGTCCCGTTTCCTCACCAGTTCCCCCTCCCTGTCTCTCATCACTCCCCATTGCTCTGTACGAGCCGTGCCCGAGCGTTTTTGGTGTTCTCCAGCCCTGCTTCCCAAAGCCAGTGCCCTCAGAGCAGGGAGGTCACTCAAAGAATTTGCTGGAGCTTCAAAGATCTCGGGTCAAGATCCAGCAAACTCCATACGCGGGGAAATTGGGTTGCTAGGATCCCAAGATTGTTTATTATGCTCTCAACTTTAATTAGCTGTAAGTAACATCATGTCAGTGTTCTGCCACAAATGCTAAAGCTGTCAAGGCAATTTTACTGAGTCTGGCAGCTTAAATCAGAAACAAGAAAGTCAACATGTCAATAATGGATCTAGACATGATGGATATATTAAAGGGGAAACCTAAAAGTTCTGGACTTCATTATGCTGCCTTCAGCTCTGACAACGTGTGCCAGAGAAATCTGCACCTCATTGGAAAAGCCCCTTGGAGATGCTGTTCCCAATTAGGGGGCACCTCTGCTCACCTCCAGGCACTGGGTTTGGGCTGGATGTACCTCCCAGTGTAAATTAGGGAGAGGGCAGGGGTGGCAGGAACCTGCTCGGGTTCAATTTCTACAAATCGATCTGGGGAGGGAGGGAGGCAGGGGAGGGTGAGGCTGATTTTTCCCATGGATGTTGTGCCTTTTTGAAAGCTTCCTCAGAAAGGGATGGACACTCTGGCTGTTGGGGCTGTCTGCATTTTCCTGCAGAAGTTTTTGGGTGTGAGTCTGAGCAGGGAGTCACGAGGAGATGATGGACCTGTGGCTGCAGGGGATGTGTGTGGGAGAGGGAAAGTGCAGGAACCAACTTCCTCTCTATTTCATCAGTTCATGGTTGTTTATTTTCTGACATGTCCCATTTTCAGTGTATTTTGGCTTGTGTGTTATACATATGTCTATGAAAATTAAGCAGATTTGCCACGGTCTGACAATGTTAATGCTGCTCTGAAAATACAAACAGATGTTTTAGGAGCTCTCAGGTCGTGGGATCACCACAGCTGCGTGTGTGTGTCAGGGGCTCTCCAGTACCTGGTGGGAAAGTGTCCATGTGTCCTGAGGTGGTGCTGGCAGCAGGGAATAGCTTTTTTCACACTAAATAACGGCTGATTTAGTGTTTGCTTTAAAATCTGGAAGCAGGATAGCTCTGCAGAGCTAAAGAACTGAAGAAACCCAAAGATTTCAGTGAATCTGCACTGGCCCTCGGTTCAGCAAATTCTGTGTGCACCTGCCAAGTGTGGAGCTGCTGGAGACCCCATTTCTGAAATAACGATTGCAGCTCCCCCGAGCCACGGGCACAGAGCTCTGGCACAGCCAGGGCCATGTGTCACCTCGGGCAGGGTGACACAGGACAGGCCCAAGCTGGGGTAGGAGCAGGAGGGACAGTTTTGGGGACAGCAGTGCTGCTCCTGTGCTGCCATAGGGACCCACTGGAGCTTTCCACTCTGTTCACCCTTCCAGTGCTGGGCAGGCTGGGGGGACCCTCAGGGGGACACGGCCTCACTTTTGGGGGATTTACAACCCTTTGTGCTCACACAGCCCTGGTGTTTCAGTGCTGGGGTGTCCCTGGCTCCTCCTGTACCCCGTGTGCTGCAGGGCTGGTGCTGCTGTGTGACCCCTGGGGCTCCCTCAGCTGTGCCCCCCCAGACCCTTCCTCCTGCTCCTCTCAGAGCCTGCCCAGAGCCTTGCCAAGGACTGCTCCTGACGTTCAGCAGCACCCTGAGCCCAGCACGGAATCAAACATTTGGGCCCCTTTGCTCAAGCTCTTTCCCTTCCACATTCGGCTCCCCCATATGTTTTCGGTCATTTCCAGGTTGTAATTAATAACAATAAATCAGCAGACTCCGTCAGGGCTGGCTGTTTCCTGCCACTTGGATTAGAGGGCTCCGTGTTTTTCCAGATTTTCCAACTGTTGGTCAAGGGAAGCTGTCATGTGGGGGCTGTTGGTTAATAATAAACCCCACCGCATTCCTCCCTGGGAAAGTAACATCTTCACATCTGCTTTTGGGTGGAAACATCTGTCCCATCCAAGGCCTGTCTGTCTTGAGAAGAGACAGGCATTGTAGGAGAGCATTCCAGCTGGGCGGGGGTTGGCTTCCCTCTCCCCCTCCCGAAATCTCGCTGACATTGACGTGCACCACGCAGCCAGCGCCGTCCCAGCCTCTGCCAGGCGTTTGTCTCTTGCACAGAACCGTGTGAGCAACCCACGGGAAATCGTGAAAGATGCAATTAAAAAAAAAAAAGAGGAAGAAAAAGAGGAAAAGAAGGTGGCTGCTTCTTAAGGATGCAAATATTTGAGCAAGGTGTTACCAACAGTGTGAGCATGCAGGAGTGAGGCAGTCGGAGCTCGGGGAGGCTCAGCCTCTAACCAGGGTAACAGTGAGCCCGTTCTGTTGTGTCACTGAGTTCCTGTTCACAGACCCGCAGATCTGCAGGGAAGGGAGAGCAGCAGCAGTGGGTAACCCCAGCTCAGTGAAGGAGTGACTCCCAGACTGTTCCTCAGCTGGATTTGCACCTTCAGGGGACACAGCAAATATTTTGCTTTATCTTAACAGAGAAGCCAAGGACTCTGTCCTTGCAGCATCCCCAGGCTGTGAGCAGGGGACAGGGCCTGAGTGTCCTTCTGTGTCCTTGTGTGTCCTTGTGTGTCCTTGGGTGTCTTTGGGTGTCCTTGTGTGTCCTTGGGTGTCCTGGTCTCAGCTGTGCCAGGTCCAGGGTGGTGGTGGAGGAGCCAAACCTCTGGTGAGCCAAAACCTTCCTCTGCAGGTACCTCCACCAAGCTGCCCTGTGGTGCCACTCTGCCAACCCTGCCCTGCTCCCCTGGTGTGGGCAGAGGGTCCTGCTGCCCCAGCCAGGCTGTGGGAGGTGAAGGGCAGGAGAACTGCCCAGCTCCCAGCTGCCTCTGGCATGGGGCAGCCCTTCCCACAAGCTGGAAGGCCCAGGAAGGCTCCTCCGGCTGGGAGGGGATTTGGGGCTGCAGCAGCACTTCCCTCCTGCTCTCCATGCTCAGGCAGAACCACTGAATCAACACACCTCCTCTGCCAGCCCTGGATGGATGGATTCCCAAATCCGAGGGGAATCTGTTTCCCTGCAGGGGCCCATCCCTGGATCAGGGCAGAGCATCCCTGGATCAGGGCAGAGCATCCCTGGATCAGGGCAGAGCATCCCTGGATGGGGGCAGAGCATCCCTGGATCAGGGCAGAGCATCCCTGGATGAGGGCAGAGCATCCCTGGATCAGGGCAGAGCATCCCTGGATGGGGGCAGAGCATCCCTGGATCAGGGCAGAGCATCCCTGGATGAGGGCAGAGCATCCCTGGATCAGGGCAGAGCATCCCTGGATGGGGGCAGAGCATCCCTGGATCAGGGCAGAGCATCCCTGGATGAGGGCAGAGCATCCCTGGATCAGGGCAGAGCATCCCTGGATGGGGGCAGAGCATCCCTGGATCAGGGCAGAGCATCCCTGGATGAGGGCAGAGCATCCCTGGATCAGGGCAGAGCATCCCTGGATGGGGGCAGAGCATCCCTGGATCAGGGCAGAGCATCCCTGGATGAGGGCAGAGCATCCCTGGATCAGGGCAGAGCATCCCTGGATGGGGGCAGAGCATCCCTGGATCAGGGCAGAGCATCCCTGGATGAGGGCAGAGCATCCCTGGATCAGGGCAGAGCATCCCTGGATGGGGGCAGAGCATCCCTGGATCAGGGCAGAGCATCCCTGGATGAGGGCAGAGCATCCCTGGATCAGGGCAGAGCATCCCTGGATGGGGGCAGAGCATCCCTGGATCAGGGCAGAGCATCCCTGGATGAGGGCAGAGCATCCCTGGATCAGGGCAGAGCATCCCTGGATGAGGGCAGAGCATCCCTGGATCAGGGCAGAGCATCCCTGGATGAGGGCAGAGCATCCCTGGATCAGGGCAGAGCATCCCTGGATGAGGGCAGAGCATCCCTGGATCAGGGCAGAGCATCCCTGGATGAGGGCAGAGCATCCCTGGATGAGGGCAGAGCATCCCTGGATGAGGGCAGAGCATCCCTGGATCAGGGCAGAGCATCCCCAGCTCCAGCTCTCCCCAGCCGAGTGCCGGACCCCGCGAGCTGCCGGTGGCATTTATTGTGGGAGCAGAAAGTGCTTGCCTCATCACGGGAGCAGCTGGAGACAGAGAGGCTTTCAAAGGCGTGTGACTGACCTCTACCTCGGCTGCCGGGGGCCGGGGATTGCCGACTCAGTGGAATTTTTTTCTTCTTCTCTCCGTCTCTTTCTGCCTCCCGTTCCTTTCCGCAGTGTCCTGACCTTGTGAGGCCTTGGTCTCCCCCCTATCCATCTCCCACCGTTCAGCCTCTCCTGTGAACTCATGCTGGGAGATTAATTGCCACTATCGCCCCTAATCCATCACACTTCCCAAAGATTGTTTTGACATCTAGTTAATTTTTGGCTGATGATTTATCAAATTCTTATTACCGTGCTCTGAAGGGGCTCATTTATTGTGTTGATTCATGGTAATGATAAAGGGGAACCTTTTTGAATTTTAACTACATTCCCTCATGTTCTTCCCAGCACAGCTAAAGAGGAAAAAGGGGAAAAATATAGCTGGGGACTCTTAATTCAGAAAGTAAAAGGGGAGGGGGGGAAAAAACCCCTCTATCCTCCATTATTTGTTTGAGAGCCAAAAGTCCTAAAAGAGGTTAATATATATTAAGACATATTTTTAGAGTTCTGGTCTGGACTGTGTTTCAAGAGCATCCCCCCAAGGCTCTTTAAAACATTTATTGCCCTGTAATATTACCTAAATGTCTACTACCATTTTATTCAAATAGAAGTTAATGCTAAATGATGTCAGTCATGTACCAGTGGAAATGTAAAACATGTCTCTCTGCCAGTCCATATGGCAATTCCAGCTTTTAAAAGTACACAGAGAATTTTCTGCAACCCTTTATGTCATTCCCCCATCTTTGTTCCCACCTATTTTTAATTTGCTGCGCAGTTTTTAATAAGCCCAGATGGTAAAAGAAACACAGTAAATGGCCATTCTCTCCTTTCCTTCCCAGGCAGCTCGGGGAGCTGGAGCCCTTACATGGAGGGGAAGGAACGTAGCAAGGGCTGCACTGGGACTTGTGGTTTGGGGAAAGAGCAGGATTTGTACCTGGCTTGGGGCAGGGGCGACACAAGGATTTGTACCTGGTTTGGGGCAGGAGCTACACAAGGATTTGTGTCTGGTTTGGGGCAGGAGCAGGGGGCACACATGGATTTGTGTCTGGTTTGGGGCAGGAGCAGGGGGCACACATGGATTTGTACCTGGTTTGGGGCAGGGAGATGCGCAGCTGTTGCAGTGGGTGGTGAGAAGCTTTCCAGGAGCTGCAGAGGTCCTGGCAGGGCCTGGTGTGCTGCTATGGGGTTCCTGCAATTTAGGGCTGAGGACAGACACAGGCAGAGCCACTTGAGAGACATTCCAAGGCTCAAAACCTACCGTTCCCCTCAGCCATCCCCTCCCACATGGGGTTATCCTGTGACAAGGAACCAGGCCTGCCACAAGATGGGATATGGCACTCACTTGGGATATGGTGTCCATTTGGGTCCAGTCCCATGGGATGTGGTGCTCATTTGGGGCCTGTCCCACAGGATATGGTGTCCATTTGGGGCCAGTCTCATGGGATAGTGCTCAATCCCATGGGATATAGTGCTCACCGGAGGCCAGTCCCATGGGATATGGTGTCCATTTGGGGTCAGTCCCATGGGATATGCCACTCACTTGGGGCCAGTCCCACAAGATATGGTGTCCATTTGGGGTCAGTCCCATGGGATATGGTGTCCATTTGGGGTCAGTCCCATGGGATATGCCACTCACTTGGGGCCAGTCCCACAAGATATGGTGTCCATTTGGGGTCAGTCCCATGGGATATGCCACTCACTTGGGGCCAGTCCCACAAGATATGGTGTCCATTTGGGGTCAGTCCCATGGGATATGGTGTCCATTTGGGGCCAGTCCCATGGGATACGGTGCTCAGTCCCATGGGATATGGTGTCCATTTGGGGCCAGTCCCACGAGCTCCAGCAGCCCGAGCAAGGCTGAGCCCTGCACCTCAGGGCCCTTTCAGTGCTGTCAGTAACACCCATGCACACCAGGAGTAACCCTGTACACCCCGGAGCAGAACCAGACCCACAGGCAGCAGCGCAGCGCTGCAGCGAGCCCAAGGCAGGCGCTCAAGGGAGATTGTTCATTTACATCACGCCCTCTCCTTATCTTCTATTTTTCTTCTTCTCTCTTCTTCTCCTCCCCTCTTTCCCCCTCCCTTCCCTCCCCCTTGCCCCGCACGCCTCTCGCTGTCCCTGCCTCGCTGTGAGGTCACCGTGAGCGAGTGAAGGACGCGGGAGTGCCGAGGTCACGCATTAGCGGGGCCGTGCCCGCGCGGCTCCGCGTGCCCGCGGCTCATCCATCATGGCCTCCACCACTCCATTAGGCCCCGCATGAAATATGCCCCGCTCTGGCTGTGGGGGCCATACATCTCCCGTCTAGACACCTTCCTGTTGTGTGAAGATCAATGCCACACGGTCATGCATCATGTGTCAGCCAGTAGCCCTCACTCTAATAATCGTGTCTATTCTCTAGTCTGCACTATAAATTATGGGCACTGGGAAAGTACTATATTATTCAGCAACCTTGGGCACTAATGGATTATTGGTTTAATGGCTGATAATGTGAGCTCCTTTTTTTGGCTGGATCCTACCTTTATTTATTTATCTTTTTCCGCGATTATTATTCTGAGTGATGACTGATTTGGGTTCTTATCCAGAGGCTTTCACCCTTGCAAAGCAATTATAATAATCAAGCCCTTTGACCATGGGCCTGCTGTCCTGGCTCTCGCCTAATAGAGAGGCTTCTGCTGAAACAAAGTCAAAAATCCATCTCTCCCTCCCAGCTCTCCCCTCCCTGGCCTGTTTGAGCTACTGAGCCCCCATCATGGGATGAGGCCTCAAGCAGGAGACTTGAAGTGAGGATCCTGGGATGCTCAGGGAAGTCCCAGCCCTTCCCTGTGCCCTCGTGGTCACTGCCACAAACGGAGGTGGCTTTTCCCAGTTCTCCCAGTAGCACCTTGTGCTGCTCCTGACCGTACCCTGCATCACGGGGATGGCAGAGGGGGATGAAGGCCACGAGGAGGAGGCAGCTGGAGGGTGCTGGTGGAGCCCGAGGCTGGCAGTGGGACACGAGCAGCCGCACAGGCGGCATTAATTGCCTGTAACGAGTGTAACGACGCCGCGTCGCTGAGCCGCGGCTCCCGCACGTGTCAGCTGCTAATTTGTTGCTGTTTGTTTGTACATGACAGTAATGTGTTTACCTCATTAGGGGATGTCAAAGTTCCCCAAATCTGGAGCTGGGAGATGGCGGGTTTCCTGCGCTGAGGCAGGAGCGTGGTTTGGCAGCAGGATGCGGAGCAAGGGGGCGCGGTACCCTCGGAGCAGCACACACAGCACACCCTGCCCTCGCCCCCAAATCCACAGCCCATGGATCAAACCGTGGCACCTAAACACCCTTGGACACCACAGTGAGGAGCGTGATGTAAAACCTGTAAAAGCTCTTAGAGCAAGGACATGAGGAAGAATGGGCATATAAAGAGAGGGGATTAGGGAGCAGCCACGATCCATCACCATCGGCTGCTCGAGCTGCAGCCAGGCCCTCGTGCAGCTCCTCATTGAGCGGTGTCTTCCCATTAATTATGATTAAACTACCCTACAGTTAGTTGTTCCTTCATTTGTAAAATGCTTCTGTTTTCCACCCAGTTCTAATCTTGGCTGTAATTATCCTGACGGTGGAGGAGTCACTCCAAGAGCCTTTTCTCCTCTCCCCGATGGGTTAGAGTCTAACCAGGATTTGTGGCTCTGTCCTGGAGCTCCTGCCCAGAAAGGAGGTTCTGGGGGGCTTGGCCACATCCAGCACCCCTTGCTGGGGTGGGTGTGGTGTGGAGACCCTGAATCTTGGTGACCTCGGCCTTTTCCTGTTCCATGGTGTTCATCCCTGCCTAATTTCTGGGATCGCTCTGAGAATTAATTAGTTAAATTTGTGCAGATTATTCAGAAACTTATTATTATACCAGAGGCTGCTGCTGCTTGTGTTTTCTGCCAACGCATCACATTTCCCACCTTCCATGTGAGTGAATTCCTAGGATACTGTCCAAACTGACAAGAGGAGCAGGAAATGCCTCCTGCGAGGGCTGGAGGAAGGTGTTAGGAAATTAAAGGAGCAATTCCAGAGCTGCAGCTTTTCTTTCACTATAAGAGAAAGCAACACCCGTGTCCCACTCCCACATCCTCCGCTCTCCAGGATATGCGAGGCCATGTTTTCTCAGCCCCTGATGTGCTGGGAAAGCCCAGGGCGGATGGCAGTGCCAGTGGCTGTCCCCTCCTCACTGTGCCCCTGGGGCAGGCTAGAGGAAGGGACAGGAGCCTGAGGGGTGGGGGCAGGAGAAGGATCTGCCTGAGCTGGGCTGGGGTCACTCAGCACATGCTGGGAATCCCTCAGCAGCTGGTATCTCCCACAGACAGAAGGAATATCTCAGGGAGCATCTCAGCAATCAGCTTGACGGGGGCAGCTGGTTCCACTTCCTCTGAGACACAGCTCGGCACCGTTTGACTCTGCTGATCAGATAGGAGCTGCATTACAAGGCAATATTGTGGTTTCCCTTAATGTCCTGCCAAACTGCATTTATCTTCCCATTCCTTGCCCACCCTCCCTGAGAAAGCCTGCCCAGGTCACAGCATGGAAAGAAAGAGGAGGAGGATGGAGCCCTGATGCAGAGTCTGGGCTGACAAGTGTATTTTATATTAGTCAGGAATGAGGCACAAGAACTTAATTAGATGTGCTCTGGCTGCTGCAGTGCACAGAGGCCTCGACCTGCAAGTGAGAACACTCAGAAGGCTGAAGCAGGGGCTGTAAAATCCTGGAAGGTTTGTGACTACCGTTTCCAAAAACATCAGAACTGTGGCTGAAGAGAGGCAGTACTGTGAGTGTGTAAATCCAAGGAGCAGGTCTGTGTGATGGGGCTGGCTGAGGGCTGCCTTTGAGGCTTGGAACAGCACTTCAATTCCAGCTCTGCTGACAGAGGGTGCTCCAGGAGCTCCTGACTGGGAAGGGGGAGTAGCTGGGTAGTGAAAACAGAAGAAAACTCCTGGGCTCAGCCTGGGTGGTGAAGCGTGGCAGGAGGGCTTCCATCAGCTCGTGGGCTGGAGGAAGGACTGAGCTCCAGACTTGGGAAAGGCTCTGCAGGGAACAGCCCTGTGCAGGAAACGGACGTGGAGGGAAGAGCTGGGCCTGTCTCTGTCGTTTCAAACCAGTGAGGAATTGCAGCAATTTGTCCAGGAGCCTCAGCACGGCTGTGAAGGGCTGCTCCAGCCACCCCGAATCAGCTCAGACCCCGAGCAGCACCAGCCCAGCCACCTCCTGGCAGTGCCAAGTGCCATCAAGCAGATGGCCAGCGAGGCCACTTTGTCATTTCTGCCTCACAGGACTGAAACCCTGAGCTGGCAGCTTCCATCTGCACCCCAGTCCAGGGAGAGAGGCTTCCCTCACGCAACCTCTGCGGGCACCACGGGGAAAAAGGGACCCATTTGCCCTAGAAACTGGTAAAAGCAGCTGGGCTGGGGTTTTGGTGGGGGCTGCAGCAAGGTTTATGTGGCTGTGGAGAGGTGGGCTCAGCTCTGAGGGGTCGCACAGAGCCCTGTGCTGGGTTTAATGACACAGAAAATCAGGTACAAGGCTCACACCTGGGGGTGTGGAGGCACAGGCACACACAGAGTCACAGTGACAGAGTCACTTTATACAGAGCACACCCACCCAATCCCCTCTGTCAGGCATTTGGGGAGCCTGACCAGGGTTATTTTGGGGTACACAACATTCCAGTACAGGTGTGTGTGGAGAGGGGAGGGGAAAAAGCATGAAAAGGAAATGTACTGACATCTCCCAGGTCTCTTTCCTCTGCTGCTCCAGAGAGCTCCTGAAAATCCATCTTGCCATGGGGATGGAGGGCTTGGAAGGCCTGGTGGGATCCTCCCTCCATCTTCACAAGGCCACAGTCAGAGAAAGAGAAAAGACAGGGGGAAACCCAAAATTCCCAGTGGTATTTTTCCATTCCTTGATCCCAAGCTGAGGCCCTGCACCTGCAGAAATCCTCAACTATCACATTTCTCCTGCTCCAGATGATAACGAAGATAATTGTTTCATCCACTTTGTCAAGCTGAAATGAAAAGAGGGCAAAGCAAAATGATGCCATCATAAATCATCAGGCTGAGACAGCAAAAAAAGGACAAGATAGTGACTTCATTAAGGGTTATGTATTGTGTCATTAAGCTGGCAGGGGTCACCTTTCATGTCACGCAGCAGCCCCATGATGCATTGCTGGCTCCTCTTTCCAATAAAATTAAACGTAGATGTAAAACTGATTAGGCCGTGTTTGCCCGAGCCCAAGGCAGGGAACTGCGCCGGGAATAATTGATACAAGATCGCGGCTGATTTGTAATGGCAGCGATTTCTCTTCCTGGTCATTTCTCTGCTGACCTTGCCCATTAAAATAAGCCCAGCTGCCTGGAAAAGAGAGACGCTCGTTCCACCCTTCCCTTCCCTCCCCCTGCCCCAGCCCCTCGCCTGGAATTCATTTCCTCCCTCGCTTTCCATGGGATTTCTCATTCCCAGCCCCGCCAGCCACGGGCTGCCCCCAGCCTGGGGTGAGAGCAGGGACAGCCCCTGGTGTCTTCTGGTGTCACTGGTGTCACCAATGTCACCAGTGTCACTGGTGACACCCTGCCCATGTGCCACTGACTGCTGGGGGATCAATCTTTACCTGTCCCAAAGCCTCTGCTCCCCTCCCCGTGCCCTGGGTGGGGCCGGGGATGCTCTCCTGGGTCACAGGAAGCCCTGAGGGCACAGGTCCCTGTGGAAGGACCTGTTGGGGCCATCAGAACCTCCCCAAGACAGGGCAGTGCTGGCTGCTGGAGGCCTGGACTGTGGCTGTCCTGTGACTCCTTCTGGGGAAGGTGGGATTGGCATTGGCATTGGCATTGGCATTGGCATTGGCATTGGGACTGGGATTGGGATTGGGATTGGGATTGGGATTGGCATTGGGACTGGGATTGGCATTGGCATTGGGACTGGGATTGGGATTGGGATTGGCATTGGGATTGGCACTGGGATTGGCATTGATGATCTCTAACCAAAACCACTCCAGGATCTTCTGATTCCTGGCAGCTCCAAAGCAGAATCCACTGGTGTTCCTGCTGTCCCCCTGTGCTGCCCACCCTGCTCCAGTGGTGTCCCTGCTGTCCCTGTGTGCCCACCCTGCTCCAGTGGTGTCCCTGCTGTCCCCCTGTGCTGCCCACCCTGCTCCAGTGGTGTCCCTGCTGTCCCTGTGTGCCCACCCTGCTCCAGGAGGGCTGCACAGCTCTGGGATGGGGCTGGAAGATGGAGAGAGAGGAGGGAGGCGGGAGCTGTGTAAATCCCTGCTGGAGGTCACCATCCCTGAGGTCAGGGCACCCTCACTGAGCAGGAGCTCACACAAGTGCCCAGAGCTGGCTCCATCCTGCAGCCCGTTGCTCCATGGCTGTCCTTTATTTCCCTTCCCTTCTCCTGCAGCATCTCCGGCAGCCCAGGCCCATCTGCTCTGATCCCACCAGGGTCTCCCTGGGGCATTGTTTGCTGCTGTGCCCGAGGAACCCCAGCAGATTTAGGTGTTCACAGCACCTCCAGGTGAGGCTGCTGAATGTGAGCTCAGGCCAGGGGTGAAGGTGGAGGCGGTCACGGGGATTTTAACCTGTGCTTGCACCTCCCCAGGGGAGCTGGAAGAGGAAAACCACGATGCTCACCCAAACCCCAGCGCCAGGTCCCGAGGAGTGCTCAATGTGGGTGGCTTTCAGAGGGATTATTTATCCACTTAGGGCTAAATACGTGTTTACATGGTCTGATGGAGTGGAACTCTTACTTGTATCAACTGTGCCTCATTCTTGATGCCTTCTGGCCAAGATTTTCTCAAGTGGCCACTGGATTTGGGACACTCTGTTCAAGAGAGGCCCTGAAAGGGCCCAAGTTCTGAGCACAGTCACTGACCTGCTGGGAAACTGAGTGGCTGCTAAGGTGCCTCGAGGGGGATGGTTCAGGGAGTGGACTCCTCTCCCTGCTCACAAAGAACCCCTGGAAATGCCAGCCCTGGTCCGGGATAAATCCTGAGCTGGGGGATCCTGCAGGTGCTGCACAAATCCCCAGGTGGGACCAGGTGAGGACCTGACCCGAAAGAGCTGAGCCCCCCCAGACACCCCTGAGCTGAGCCCAGGCAGAGTTTGTGCTGCCCCTGCTCGTTTCCCTCACACTGAGATGGGGCAGGAGCCTCGGAGCTGCCAGGGACTGATGGAAGTGAGAACGGCTCTGCCAGGGAGCAGAGCAAATAACCCAGACTGGAGCCCTCTGCGAGCTGAGACCATCAGAGAGACAGAAGCAGTAAAACAAACACCATTCCATGTGTCAATCCTGGATATATGGACTGAAAATACATCTAGGGAGAGAGCGAGCGTGCACGGGAGAGAATGCAAAAGCCTCAGAAATGGGGAAGCAAAAGCCTCTCATTTCCCACACAATAACGAACCTGGGGGGGAACAAAGGAGCTGGGACCTCGTGCCATAAACAACCAGGGAATCACAAACCTTTCTGGGGCGCAGATGGCTGCAGCTTGGGTTTTATTTTTCTTTTCTATACGTTTGACAGCTAAATTCAGTCATTTGTGAACAACGCGGCCATAAAAATGAGTAATAATGATTGGAGGTATCTTACTTTTGGTTTAATGGGCTCTGGAGTGGTGCTGAGGAGCTGCTCCCACCCCTGGGGGGCAGAGGGGGTTCGATGCTGGGCCGGGTCTGTGCTGGCTGCTCACAAGGCTCAGAATCACAGCAGCTGTGGATGGGGCTGTGCAGCTCTGGCTCCAAACTCCAAATTAATGCTGTCCTCAGCTGCACTGCCTGGGATTGGATTGCAAAACCCTGCTGCTGACACAGCTCGGGCTGTGCTTCCCCCCCGGCCAGAGGGGTGGGCTCGCACAGATTTTATCAGCTTTTCAAATTCTCCCTCATTCATTATTTCACTTCTGTCAAACTTGAGCAGAGGGTTTTTGCAGCAAGCAGAGGCAGTTAGGGCCTCCTTGCCAGCCTTAATTGCTTGTGTAAAACTCTGACTGAAAGACTTTCAGAGGGGTAAGAATTCATCTTCCAGGAACTGGAAGGGGCTCCAGGATTCTCTGCAAGGATTTCTGTCTGTCCTCATCCACAGACTCGCCATAAAACCTGGTGGAATCCAAAAAATCCCCTTTACCTTCCCAGAGAAGACACTTTACCTACATAAGATGCTTTGAGATGCTCAGATTAAGGGAATTCCAGGTGATACTGTTTGTTTTCAGAGCTTTTACACACTGAGCACTCTGTGTGTGTGTGAGCCCCTCGTTATTGTCACTAATTGTCATTATTAACTAATTCTGGGTGCAGAGGAGCTGAGTGGCCACAGCAACATGGAATCTAAATATAGAGCACGTCCAACAGAACCACAAACTCCATCCTCAGCACTGTAATTTTAATGAGATTATGTTTAATCCTTCTGTTGACACTTCTGCCAGGGCAGCACAAAAGAACGGGGTTTGTCTGTATCCACCTCCCACCGTTTGGCCCCACTTTTAGGGGGAAATCTCCCCAAAATCACCTGGCCAAAGATGGCTCTGCCTGGAGCAAAGGGATGGCTCTGCCTGCTACTGAAGGATTTGTTGGCTTGGAGCTTGTTTAGGGACACATGCTAAGGTACACAGCCCAGAGCTGCACATCAGCTCTGAGTGACAGGATATCAGACAGTACTGAGAACTAATCTGGCCCTGGCAGGGAGATTTGCCAGGCTGGAGGACTGAGAAAAGCACCATGAGCAGGAGTTTCAGCTGCTTTGCTGAGGATGGAAATTAATTGTTTGCTAAAAAGGCAGGGGAAAAAACCCAGCCTGAAGTCCTGTTTTGAGGGCTTGAACTGCTCCCAGCTCAGTCCAATCATTCTGGGATGGAAATTGTCCTAAAACTCCACATTGAGGCACACTCTGAGCGAAGCCTTTGCTTCATCCAGCAAAGTCCTGTGCTGAGCCCCAGGGAGGAGCTGTCCCCTCCCTCCAGGTGCTCCAAATCACTGAGCACCAATCCTGGGGTGTTCCTGGGGTCAGAGCTGGACCACAACCCCAGAGCCCTTCCCGGGCACCAATCCCTGGGGTCAGAGCTGCACTCCCAGCCCAGAGCCCTTCCCTGGCACCAACCCCTGGGGTCAGAGCTGCACCCCCAGCCCAGAGCCCTTCCCTGGCACCAATCCCTGGGGTCAGAGCTGCACCCCCAGCCCAGAGCCCTTCCCTGGCACCAATCCCAGGGGTCAGAGCTGCACTCCCAGCCCAGAGCCCTTCCCTGGCACCAATCCCTGGGGTCAGAGCTGCACCCCCAGCCCAGAGCCCTTCCCTGCTCTCGGGAGCTGTGCCAGGGCTGGGCACAGAGCCCCGGTGCCCCTTGGCTGAGCAGAGCACAGCAGAGCCCAGAGCTCTGTTCCAGGCACACCCCTGCCCTGCCAGCACTTAGCAGAGACATCTCCAGAGATGAGCACAGGCCCGCAGGGAGGTGGGAGAGCGAGGCCAGCCCTGGCAGCTCCGGAGCTGTCCCTGCTTCCCTGCCAGTGCCGATTGTAGCGGAGCCAGGGGACAGCAGGGGAAGGAACAGGAACGGGGGTTATTAAGCAGATCAAATGTTAAGGTAACATTTCGTGCCACGCTCCATTCCACGGGCTGCTGAGGACAAGGATTATCCAGGAGGGAGCCAGGATGGCTCTGATGAGCTCAGTCAGTGCTTTTTAGCATGGCCTGTGGTTCAGGAGAGGAGGCTGCTGCAGGGATTTCCTACCATCCTTCCCTGGACAAAGCTCTCGGGGCTGGGCAACAACGTCCTGCCAGCAGCTCCCAAAAACCAGCAGGAGTTTCATGTGAGGGTGCCAGGCAGCACCAGGCAGCCCTCAGCAGCAGCAGGAGGGGCAGGTTCAGTGATCCTGCTCCCCGTGCCAGCCCGAGACATCCCCAGAGCTCTCTGGGTGCCACAGCTCCTCTGTTGGCTGCTCCCCGCCCGTGCCACAGGCTGAGCTCTGATCCCAGAGTGATTTTTTTTAATGTCTTTATATAGATGAGTTAACTCCAAACCTTTCCAACATAAGCATGTTTTTCTGTTCCTTCATCCTGACCTTGGCATTTTCTTTCTCCACTCCAAGTTCTCTGCTGTCCTCTGGCCAGCTTTGCCTCTCATTTGTCAATGTTATTATTGAATTTTCAAATGCCAGTAGTGCACATAAATCAATGGCTGGCTTCTCCCCAGTGGCATATCCCTGCCACGTGTGGTCATTCATTTTTTTTAATAAGTCCTCCTCTCCTTTCACCCATTTATAAAAATGCATCTTGTTCTGCTGCTGCCGTCCATCATCCGGGGAGTCCAGCTATTTGTTGCCCCTGAGTGCTTATTCATCAACGTTTTCAAAAGCAAAATCACTCTTCGCCTCCTGCTCTTATTGTGCCATCAATCTCGACTGGGGATCAATAAACCTGGCTTTGGCAATTTTTCCCCCTCCGCTCCTCGCTGCCTCTCCCAAAGTCTGGCCTTTGGATTTGCATCTTTAGCGGCTCCTCAGCTGGGGACGATGGCAGTGGGAGGAGCAGCAGCTGCTCCCACGGTGGCATCGCTGGCCCAGCGTCACCCCGAGGGCTCCACACCCACCTTTGTCCCTTGGCTTTGTGCCCAGAGCTGGACATGGGGACAGGAGAACCCCTGGTCCCAGCGTTGGTGCAAACAGGAGCCCCAGGGACCAGAACTGGGTGAACATTTTTCTTCCAAACGTCACTTGAATGAGAAATAGCTTTTCCCCGAGAACTGAAATTTCTGTTGAAAAGTGGTTGTTGTTTTTCAAGAACAACAAACAAACCCAAAAACCTCTTCCTAAAAAACTTTCCTCTTTCAAATACACACTTAAAAGGCTGACATTTATTTTTGAAACTGTCTCCAAGAAAGCAGACTATTTTATTTTTTGACCAGAAACGTTTTCCAAAGCTGAATATTTTCACAACTTTTGAAAAAAGCTAAACGTTGCAGTTATCAGTTTTATCATTTTGTCGAAATTCTAAAAATGAAAAAATCATCTCTGGAGCTGAAAAGACTTTCAGCAACATCGATCATCTCCCAAAATCTTCCAAGCTGATCTGTGCAATTAATGGGACTTTGTGACTTGTGGGGTTTTCAGAGCCCAGGTGGAGCCTGCAGGCACCACAGAGGAATTGGGGTTCAGCATCTCCAGGGTCATTCCTGGGACTCTCTCCATCCCTTCCATGTGAGGGGGAGCCCAGAGCAGGACACAGCTCCGAGGGAAGGCTCCCCTCTGCCCTGCCTGGCACAGCCCAGGTGCCCAGGACATGCCACTGGCTGGGCTTGGTGCCCTCCAAACCCTGCCCCAGTATATCCCAGTTCAGGGGTCACTCCTCCCTGGGAGCAGGACTTTGCTCCTCCATCCCACTCCAAACCCTGCCCCAGTATATCCCAGTTCGGGGGTCACTCCTCCCTGGGAGCAGGACTTTGCTCCTCCATCCCACTCCTTTCCATGAACCCTTCCCTGAAGGTTTGGGGCAGCTCAAAGTTCCCCAGCCCAGAACCTGAGCCAGGAGGGAGCAGCAGATGGAATCGTGTGGCAAGGCAATAAATTCAGGCCACAATCAGTAACATTTTGTGGTTTGACACTTAATTGATTAACTAATTTGAGGCAACAAGATTCAGTGTAGCTGCAGATTAGTGTCGAAGGGATAATTAGGGCTGAGCTGGTGCTTGCAGAGCCTCGGAGCTGCAGGAGCTGGGCTGGGGCTGAGCTTCCAGGGAGAGGCCCTGGCTCGGCACCCAGGGATTGCAGCAGAAAGGTCAGGCACTGACTTATCAGCATAGACAAAATCCCTTCCTATAATGTATGTGTTTATTCTCAAATTAAATATATTAATGTATTATTTGTTCTTAAAATGTCATTCAATAGATAGCGGGCTTAGGTTTCCTGGCAGACCTTTGAAGCTTAAAGAGTAATGTAATAATAGCACATTAATCCAGAAGCTACACAGGCTGCTCCCAGCAGACCCCAGACTCCACAGCTGCCTCTGAAGCTCTGAATTCGCTGCATCTGTTTCTAGGAATTTCTGTCCAACAGCAGTGGCCTTGGTGGAGCCTCTTCTGCCAGCTCCAGCCCCAAATCCTGCCCTTCTCCCCGAGTCACCCTCTGGGCAGCTGGGGGTGCTTTCCAGTGTGTCCGTGCCCATCCCTGCCCTGCTCACCCAGGGCTGGAGCCTCCCCATCCCCATCCCTGCTGAGAGCCAGAGCTTGCTTTGGGCCAAGCCCCAGCTTCAGCAAGAGGAAATGCTGCATTTGGACTTTTCCCCAGGCTGAATTCTTGGCACAAGCAAATCATCTCTTGGAAAAAAAAGGAAAAAGAAAAAAATTCCTCTTGAAGGAATGTCTCCATCTCTTCTCCAAATCAGCCATCCATCTCTCTGTTTGTGTGTCTAGAGTTGATAGCTTGAGAGCGATTGAAATGCCAAACCTGATGTTTTGGAGAGCTTGGAACCCATCTCTGAACTGCTCTGATTTTAACTCTGCAAGTCTTAATACTTGATTGACAAACACAGCTAAACAATCCATCATCCATCTTATCTGAAAAATGTAACCTTTTTCTGTTTATGGAACACGCACATGTGGAACATGTTTTTCTCTCACTGCCTGTTTATTCCGTTTACTCAGGGCACTCGGATTTTTTTTCTTTTCCCTGCTGGTTTGGGCTGGCTCTCCCCACCTTGCCCTGGCACCCCTGCAGGACACAGCTGGGTTGTGTGGAGAAGCAGGGCTGGGAAAAGAGGCCTTGGAGTGTCCCAGGGGATGGGAGAGTTGGTGGCCACATCTCCTGGGTGTGGAACGCCACACCTGGGCACCAGCCAGGCTGAAGTCCCTGTCCCAAGCCCCCACCCAGGCTGGCAGCCGGGATGGAGGAGCTGGGGGCTCTCTGCAGTGAGATCATGGCCTGGTTTGTTCATCCCCATGGACAGGCTGGGGTTGGACTCTCGCCGGAGCCTGGGGGTGCTGCCAAAGCGACAGGAACAGATTCTCTCTTCATTTTCGCACCTCTTAAGATAAATGGGAATCTTCTGTTGTTCCAGGCAGCCTTGGTGGGCTGCCAGCACTGCGAGAATATCCAGCAAAAATTGATGTTGAGAGCTGCTCACCACTGTGGATGTTCTCACCACCAGCACTGGCAATTACAGAATTGGAGTCACTGCCATAACAATGGCAAAAGTAATGGTTGCTAACTGCTAAGGCAAATTGTGCAATTTCACGTTTGGGGACAAGTTTAACATCCTGGAGAGGCTGCAAGAGCCAAGGAGGGAGCTGAGCTGAGGACAATCCCTGCACTTGCAGCCTCCTGCAGCCCTATTTCCATCCCATCCTACCCAGGAGCTCTGAGAGAGAGGCCCAGCTCTGCCTGCACATGGAAATAAGGAAATAAATATCTGCCTAAACGAGAGGGTTTGGCAGGAGGGAGATTCCTCCCCTCTCAGCTTCCCAGAAGTTCCTCTGCTCTCCTTCCCACCCCACTGGGGAGCAGAGCAGCCCCCAGGCTGTCCCCAAGGTCCCTCCCAGGCTGTCCCCTCCCCACCAGGGCAGGACAGGGGTGGCCCCGTCCCCTCCTGGGGTGACCCCAGATCACAGAGGCAGAGAGGTCACCCAGGGAACATGCTGGGATCCTTCTGCTCAGCTCTTGTAATGGCATTAGCAATGACTGTTTCTTACTCAATCACACTCCCAAAGGATTTTCAATAAACTTTTTATGTGCCATAACTGTTACATTAAATAAAGCTGAAAGTATTGAGTAAACTGACTGTAAATCACTTTAGATGCCTTGGAATTACATTAAGTGTGAGAATTATGGATCTTTTGCTGCTTGCAGAAACAGAGAGACGACAGAGCCAGAAATTTTTATGCTCCCAACCCTTCTGAAGGTTTTTTTAAAATTATTTTCTTACTCCATACAAGGAGCTTCTCCTCCTGTCAGTGGCACATTCAGGGACATGGTAGGGCCAGGTCCCACCCCTGTGCTGGGCAACTTCTCCCTTCTCATCCAGCAGGTTTGGTTTTCTCAGCCTGGAACTGGTAATGAATGCTGGGCAGGGGCTGCTGGAGCAGAGCTGAACAGGCTGCGAGGTTTTATTGCATCAAGAGTGATTTTCTGTTCAGAGCCCGACAGCCGATGCCTCAGCAATACAAATCTCTATCTGGATATCAATAAATGCTGAGGAAACATCTCCTGTCTCCCCTTCAGGCAGCCGAGACTCAGCTCCAACGGGTGTCACGTTTAATGCCCCACAGAGGAACAGATTTAATAAAAGCACCACGATTGCCCTGAGCTGAGGGTGGGATGGAAAGAGGGACCAGGGGCTCAACCCAGGCCAGCAAAATGAGCTTTTCCTCCCTGGGAGCTCCTGGGGACCAAAGTGGCAGCATTCACCACAGGGTCAAGGAGTTCTCTGATGAGACTGATGTTGCAAAGTCCTTTATTCTCCAGCCAGAGACTGCTCCAGATCACAGAGAGAGAGAGAGAGAGAGAGAGAGCGAGAGAGAGCGAGAGAGAGCGAGCTCCTATGGCTGCTGCTGTGGCCCCTGCCCACTCCCAGGCAGTGAAAATTCCCTTTATCCCATCCCACACCCAGGATGTGCCATCCCATAAACAGCAAAGATAAACAATCCCCTAGAAGGTCACACCCTCCAATCCTCTCCCACAGTGGGTGCAGAAGGCCACAAAGCCATGATCCTCTTTTCCCCATGTCCATCCCTGGTGACCTGGATGTGCTTCCTGGGCACCTCTGGGCCTGGGGCAGAGGCTCAGCTCTGGGCCTGCCAGGCTGCTGCTCTAGAACACACACAGTGGAACCCTACACAAAGTAGGAGCAGGTTTGTGCTTGAGGGCCTGAATCCACAAGGTCCTGGTGGGGTGGGAGTGTGGAGCCTCCTCTCCACAGCCAGCAACACAACAGGGACAGAGCACAAAGCTGAGGCCACCCAGCCCCACCATGGTCACCCCTGAACCACAATCCCAAGGGCCACATCCTCACCTGGTGTGAGCAGTCCCTGGGATGAGGACAGCCCTGTCCCCCATAGACAGCCTTTCCCATTCCTTAAAGGCCATTTCCTCTCATCCTGTCCCTTTTTATGAGGGAGATGAGGCTGACCCCTCACTGTGCCACACCCCAGCTCCACCAGAGCCACCTGGGCACAGTCAGAGCCACCTGGGCACAGTCAGAGCCACCTGGGCACAGTCAGCTGCCCTGGGGCAAAGGATCCACAGCAGGGTGGGGATAACGAGGAAATGTCAAAGGCAACTCACCTAATTAGTCCCAACCCTAATTAGGTGGCCAGTGCAATCAGCCCGCGGGGGGGGGTTAATCGGGACCTCAAACCTGGGCATTGTCACTGCTTTCTGCGGGGCTGAGCTCTGTTGGTGTGCCCTTTTTCTCTTTTCTTCTGTGTTATTTTCTGTTTTAAACCCAGTGAAAGACAAAGGAGCAGGCTCCCACTGCTCTGAGCAGCACCAAGGTGACTGCTTGGCAGCCTGGAAAATCTCCTGTTGTCCCTCCTGGAGTCAGAGCTTGACCTTAAGGCAATTCCTGCCAGTTCCTCGGAGGGAATGTGTCCCTGTGCTGCTGCAGGAGCCTGTTTGCCACAGGTAACGCTTTTTACTCGGGATTATGGGTTCTGTGTTTGCCACCAGGCATAAAAATTCACTGCTGCCTCTCCTGTGATGCAGCAGCTTTGCATGGGAGCAAAGTGAGGTTGTTTTCCCATTTGCTGCGTCTGTCTGGGACCACAGAAAAATCAAGGTCAGAGCAGAAAGCAGGAAACAAACCAGCAAATGTGCATAAAATCACAGCCTGGCTGCTTTTACTGCTGGCTCCCCACAATTTGGGGTGGAGTGCAGGTGATCTGGGGCTGTGAGAAGCTGAGAGCCTGAGTCAGCTCTGAAAATCATGAGTTCACCTCCAATAATGAGATGCTCCAGCAACAGCAGCGTGGGGAGCTGTTTGCTCAAAGCCTTGGGGGATTTTTCAGGCTTTGTTCCACCGGTTTCTTCCCTGTGATGGTTTCATTTTGACCTGGGAGCAGTGAGGGTGCCCAGGGCCCGGGCGTGGGGGCACAGGGCAGGGGCTGAGGAGATTTTCCTGTGTTTGTGCCCCCCAGGCTCTCCCTGCAGCCCAAGTGAGGAGTGAGGGTCCTTTGGGGACTGCTGAGGCTCCCTCCCATCGCTGCTGTGCCCCCAGGGCTCCACAGGTGCGTTTTTGGGGGGTGCTGGCTGAGCAGCCCAGGTGTGCTGGGAGCTGCTGGGGTCCCTGGGCTGCTCTGGCCCTTCCTGAGCCTTTGTGTCCCTTTTTGGAGCTCTGTTCTGACCCAGCCAGGGCTGTTCTGCCCCAAAGCACCCCCAGGGGTGGGTCCATGGCATGAGGGGCTCCTCTGAGGCAGGAAGGTGCTTGGGAGCTGCTGGGCTTTCTCTGACACCAATCTATGACCTCTTTGAGCCCCAGACTTGAGGAGTAATGGCCTTGAAACCAGGAGGGAAATCCTCTCCCTGCTGATTGGGTGTTTTCCTGCAGTAAAAGGCTGTGGAAAAGGCACTGAATGACAGAAAGCACAGCAGTGCCTGGTTCTGCTGGCCCGCGGGGACTCGAGGCTCTGCAGACAATGAGGAGCAGTTCCCCACTCCGGGTTTGTGTCATTAAACATCAGAGGGAACGCTCATTTCAGAGCCACATCGTTTGTCAGCTCTGAGCTGGGGCTGTGCGGGGAGCTCAGCCTCTCCCTCCCGCTGCCAAATTCCCATGCTCTTTGTTTGGAATATTTGTGATTTTGCGTGGTTGGGCTTAAATAACTTCTGCTGCCTCTCCCGGGTTCCTCTGGTGCTGGAACCTGCCAGAGCCTCCTGGGGGAGGAGCAAGGGCAGAGCCCCTTCCAGAGGGGTGAAAGGGATGGGGGAGGGCTGTGTTTTGGAGAAACATGTGGTTCTTTTTTGTTGTTTTTTGGGGCGGGGGCCTTTGTGGTTTTTTAAGAAACTGGAAAACTGTGCAGAAATCTAATCAACTTTGCTGTTTACTTTGGCCATGGATCTTGAAAGTTTCTCTTTCCTGTGAGATCCCAGAGGCTTTCTGGAGTTTAGCACCTCTGGGCTGTGCTTACGAATTGATCTCAGTGCTGACTGGGTGCTGAAGGGTTGTACAAAACCTCCAAAACATGCTCTGATTTCCATTTAAACCCAGTCCATGCTGGGTGCCTTCATCACCTGGGCCTTTTTTCCAGTCCCTCTCCCTGTGTCCAAGCCTCTCTAAGTTGTGAGTGCCAGAGTCTCTCCAAAGCAGTTTTGCATTCCTGAGTTTGGCATCACCACTGGAATGAGTTCTTTGCAGAAGCAGCTGCAAGGAGGGGTCCTGGAGGCCTCTCCCATCCCCTCAGTGCCCGGGGCAGTCTCCGGGAATCTCTGTTGGATGCTGAGAAATCAGGAGGGCTCAGCAGTGCCAGCCTGGAGCTCTGCTGGGGGGGACCCAGGGATGTGTCTGTGCCTGGTGCAGGGGCTGGAAGGGCTTCTGGACGAAGTGCAGGGTGAGAAGGGATTTCCCTGCCACCCTCTGAGGCTGCTGTGTTTTGTCTCACAAGTGGAATGGCTTTGGCACGCCTGAACTCTCCTCCATCAGCTCCTAAACACTTGACAGAAAGGTCACGGCCATGTGGAGATAACGAGGGACCCTGCGAATTAGGAGCAAGAAATAACAGCGTTTAGGGCTGGCTGGAGACTTCAATGTTCAACGTCAGGCTGGGGAAAAAGCAGCAGTGATATTTCCTTTCGACCTTTCAGAAAGAGCCTGAAAGGCTGCAGACTGCAGCGAGCGGGAGCTGCGGCCCCGGGGGCTCCCAAAGGAGCAGCTCCAGGCTCTGTCCCCGCGCCCCGAGCCCCCGGTGCCATCCCGGGGCTGGAAAGCTGGCACCTCTGCCCAGCCCAGCCCAACCCAGCCGGGGGCTCCGGGTGCCAGGCTGGTGCTTTCCGTGCAGGAGCTGCCTGGAACATTTCGGGCTGTGCAGAGCTGCCCAGGGAAGGTGGTACAAGCAGTGCCAGAGCAGCAGGGCAAGGCTGGGGTGCGGGGACAGCTCCGGGGTGACCGGATCTGGAGGAATTTTGTCTCGGCAGGGCTGGAGAAATGCGTCCCTTGCTGAGAACCTGTTAGCAGCACGTCCCGGGCAGTCTGAGCAGTCACCGCGGCACCTTTAATCTCATTTTCTGCCCTCTGGAATCCCCCGCAGGAATGGGGGAGCTGATGTGGGGCGGCTCTGCCCCTGCGGGACCCATGAGCAGGGCCAGGGGGTCACGGGCAGGGACTCAGGGTGTTGGGAAACCTCTCCGGAGGTGCCTGTGAGTGACGGCGGTGCGAGCCGGGCTGGCAGCTGCTGAGCTCTGCAGCAGAGGTCACTGTGCGGCCGGGAGAGCCGCGGGATGCGGAGCTGGGAGAACCCTGGGATGCGGGAGAAATGCGGGATGCGGGGCTGGGAGAACCCTGGGATGCGGGGCTGCCGATGACTCAGGGACGGGTCCCTCCTGCTCCCCTTCACCCCCGCATGCCCCGCCCGCTGCCCAGGACCGCGTCCCGGCGGGAGCTGAGCGGACAAAGGGAGGCCGCCTCCATCCGCCCCCAAGGAAACTGGAGTGAAATTCCAGCAGGGAACTGGGGACGTTCACCAGGAGCCGCCAGCAGGGAGCTGATGAACGGCCAGGGCTGGGCTGAAGGCTCCGGGCACGGCTGGAGCCGCGGCGTTATCCAAGTTCATCCAAACTTCCCAAAAGCTGCGAAAGTCCCAGTGGGTTTATCCCTGCCTGCCCCAAGGATGGCCATGGAAAACCTCTTAGTTTTTAGGGAACAAGGGTGAGGGGAAGAGTTTTTGGGGCCTGTATGAAGTGGATATGAGGTGCTGTGAGCTGGACACGGTGCTGGAGGTGGAAATTGGGCAGGTGCTGGAGCAGCACACCTGGAGGAGCTCAGGGTAACCTGCCTCAGTCTCTGCTCAGGACAAACAGCATCTGACAGGCACCCAAACCTTTCATTATTTGTTATTATTGGTTATTTACCTGTTTACTGTGAAAACACTGGAGAGGGAGATGGATAATGGAAAGGTTAAGCAGCAAATTGCTGTGATTCTGCCTGGCCACAGAGCACGGGGCACAGCCCTCCTAACCTGCAATACCCATCCTAATGGGCAAGGAAAATTATTTTGGCTCCCACTAAAGGGCAATTTTCTGATCAGCTCTCATTTTCTCAGTAGAGAAGAGAGAACAAAAGGAGAGAAATATATATTTATATATGTATTTAAGGAAAAAAAAGAAAAAAGGAAGAAGAAAGAAAGAAAGAAACACTTATGCTTTAATGGAAGCTCATTTTTGTAAAGTACCCTCATGGCCCCTGTGGGCCCGTGGAATTAAGCGCTGTCACTCAGAGCTGAAAGCGGAGCCATCCAGTTTGCAGACACCTGTCATAATTAAACTAATGGCTCTGAAAATGTGCCTTGATATTAAATCTATCTTCCACCGAGGAGCAGGGCTGATTAAAACCGCTGTATGACAGTTAATGATGAACCTCTCGCTTGCTGCGCTCTGTAACTGGAACAGACCGGTTCAGCCCCCTCTCCTTCCTGCATCCCCCCGCTCCCACCCCCAGCCAGGGGCTTGTCCCCCATCCTGCCTCACAGCAGGGGGACACGGGCAGTCCTGGGGCTCTGGGGAAGCCCGGGATGGTTGGTGTTTGCCACAACCCCGGGCTGTGGCTCTGGTGGGAGAGGAGGCATCACCTGGAATGTGCCAGGGCTCAACTCCCTTGGTGCTCGTGGTGCTGGGGAGCTGCTGCTGCTGGGGAAATGCTGACTCGCACTTTTCTGCCCAGAAATTGTGCCCAGTCTGGGCCTGGACCCGTGGCAGAGTTCAGAGAGCTCTTTCCCAGGGCTGTTCCTGGGTTGGTGTGGGGATATGGATCTGCCTGCTCCAGGATTATTGACTCCTGCTCCTTCCCCCGGGGATGTCGGAGCCAATTTCCTCTGACATCACAGCTGGTTGCCAGGGCAATGGGTTTGCTGTTCCAAAAGCAGGGTTATTATTGAACAGAGAGAGAAAAGAGAATTCTTAGGGAGCACAATCAGTGTTCACCTGGAAATGTGCCCAGCAGCCACTCTGTCCTCCCAGTCCTTCCCCTGGACCAGGCCGTGTCTCCCTTCTCCTTCTCCTCTCACTGCTGACCTCATCAAGGACAAAACCAGGGCAAACCATGAGGGTGGAAATCCCACGTGCCCCACAGGAGGTTGGTTTTGACTCTCAGTGATCGGAGGCACAAAAATGCCCCAGTGAACCCGGGGCTGATCAGACACAGCCCTGGTAATTAGTGCGACACCAACTCTGCAAAGTGCAGATGAGCGTCAGCAGTTTCAAGTAGCATTTATTATTATTATTATTATTATTGTTGTTATTATTATTATTGTTTGCTGGTGGTCTCTGGGTGCTTTAATTCCCCTGCTCTGCAATGGAGATAACAAATCTCCCCTGTGTGAGGCGTTTTAGGGGTGCTGAGCTCTGTGGGGCGGAGGCTGCCTCTCCCTGGATTTGGGCATTGCCCTGGGCAGGCGACTCCTGTTTGTGAGTGAGGATGTGCTGGAGCAGTGAGGGTCCTTTGATCAATAAATAGATCAAAATAGAGATGGAAATAGAGATGAAAGGCCCGAGTTGTGGGAGCTGGCTGTGCCAGGAGCAGCCCTCTCTCCCTGTCATTAGCTTCCTTACCCAGCCCCGATGCCATCGCTGCCACAGCAGCAATTACCAGGAGATTAGGCAGCATTAAGCACTCTTTAATTTGACACATTGCAATGATCTCCATTCAGCCTTTCTGCTCGAATAACTCTCCGTAAATATTTTGCGAGGCTACCAAAATAAACAGAGGCTGGGCTGTTTGCACAGCTGAGATCCCAACAGGCCCGGGGAGCAGAGCCCAGGGTGGCACTGGGGGATGGATGGCACTGAGTGGTCAGCTGGGTGTGTGAGAGCATCAGGGACTGGGAAAATACCTTTGGAAAGCCAAGGGGAAAATTATAAACATAATATATGCCTTGCACCGATGGCAATTTAATAGGGAACATTTTTTAAACAACAACCCAATAAAGAGAGATGGGTATTTATGCAAGAAGTGGCTGCATTAGAAGAAATAATAATTACACTGGAGTTGTGTTCTCTCCCCTTTTTTTTTCTTCTTTTTTCCTTGTGTGTGTGCTATTAGCCTAGACATTATTCATTAAGTAATGCAATGGAAAACCACTGTTAATACAGCAATAAATCCCACAGGGCCCCATTGCTTCTGAGATAGGATCATTTGGTAATTACAGTGCATTAGAAGTTCAATATTCTTTCATTTTTTTCCCCTCGGCTCTTTGCCAGGGTGAGGGGTGGGCTGGGAATGCATCCTGGGAATGCCCTGAGCAGCCCCCATGATGTCCCTACCCTGGGGACACAGGGGGCTCTGCACCTCCAGGGAGGGGGACCCCAGGTGTGTGAGAGCTGCACAGGTGTGTGAGAGCTGCACAGGTGCCTGAGGGACAGGGGGGGATCGGGCTCTGAGTTTGAATTTCATCCCTCTCTGGGGGCAGCATCTCCTCCCGAGTGAGGAATGGGACCAAGGGCTCACAGGCACCCAGGAGCCAGGAGAGGTGGCTGGGACAGAGCAAGGAGAGAGTTTGGGTGGGTTATTGGTGGGATCTAGGCAAAAGATAATGGCTGCTTTCAAGGAAAACTACAAGAGAGAGCCCTGAACAGAGCTGGCAGCTCAGCTCACCCAAACCACGGAGCTCTGGCTCATCAGAGCAGCTGGGTGGGGTGTGATGTCACAGGTGATGTCACATCATGGGTGATGTCATGGGTGATGTCACATAACGGGTGATGTCACAGATGATGTCACATCATGGGTGATGTCACATCACGGGTGATGTCATGGGTGATGGCACATCATGGATGGTGTTATGTGTGATGTCACATGATGTCATGTCACATGGGTTCAGACTCTGCTGTGGCTGAGCAGGCTCTGAGTTTTTTCTGAAGTGCCACTGGAATGCACCTGTGGCAAAAGATCCTTTTCCCTGCCCCTTCCCCTGGTGTTATTTCTCATTTTGTGCTCTTGTTCTCCCCTTTCCTGGAAGGTTTCCCAGCTCCTCACACCTCCCCAGCTCCCTTCATGCTGAGACTTTTTCAGGGCTTGGGAGTTTTATTTTTTTCCTGTTCTCAATTGCTCAGGGCCAGTGCTGGAAATTAAACTGTCTCTGCAAGTGATGCAAATCAGATAAGAGAAAGCAAACGAGCCCCGAGTGTTCATCTGCAGAATCCTGTTCTGTGAAACTCCTGCTCCCTTCTGATCTCAGACAGATGTAATTCAAGAGAACTTATTTTAAACCAATGTCAGCAGGAAAAAGCTCAGCAGAAATAACAGAACCACCAGGTCTCATGTGTTTATCACTCTTTGAGGTAAAATAAACTTTCAGCCCAGTTGAGATCCCTCCAACATTGTGCAGCTCCCAGTGACCCAGGGGTGCTGGGAACTGGTCTGTGCTGCTGGGGGGGTGATGCAGACTGGGAGGGGAGGGGGGTGCAAGGCACGCTGGAGGCTTCAGGAAAGGGATGGACAGAGCATAAAAAAGGGGACTTTGAGAAGATTTCCAGCCTGTGGTTTGGAGCTGAGTGGATTCATTTCATCCAGGACGTGCCAGCCTTGCCATGGGGGCTGGCAGCTCACTCTGCCCAGGCTCTGCCAGCCCCACCCAGCCTGGGCTCAGCCCAAATGTGGGACCCTTGCAGGGTCCTGCTGGAAGCCTTGGACTGGCCCAGTTTGGGGAGACCAGCTCAGGAAGGGAATTTGGGGAGTGGAGCCTCAGATTGTGGAGCAGAAGTAGAATCTGCAGCCAGAACCAACCCCGAGGTTGTGGAGGAGGAGGAGGAGCAGGGGTTGGAACAAGCTGATCCTTGCAGGCCCTTCCAGCCCAAAGCACACCAGGGGTCTGTGATTCCAGGGGTCACTCTGGCACAGGGACATCCAGGACACCAGGCCTTGGCACAGAGCTGTGGTCACAGCACTGCTTCCACAGTACAAGCAGCACCAGCACAAAGGAGGAAAAGAAAGGGGGAAAAAATCACACATAAATAAAAAGAAGCCCATTTGCAAATATTGTAAGGAATGCATGTTCTCATACGTGCTGCTATTAAGTCCATTCGTATCATATCAGCAAACATCATGTCAGCTTGGAGAGGTTCCTACTTATTTCTTTTTCCCTGTGAAATGTTTTTCAATGCCTGAGCGAATCAGAATGAATGTAAATGAGGTTTATTAAGTCAGCCCCACACGGCGCTGTATTGTCAGCGTCTGTAGGCTGTGACAGGTTGGTTATTGCGGCTTGAAGGGAATGTCACAGGCACAGCAGTCTGCAGAAGGAACTTTTTAAAAGAATAATAATAATAACAACAACAACATCTCGGGACTCTCTGTGCTTCTCTGGGAAGCTGCTCTGGAGGGAGGTGGGGGCTCTGCAGGGCTCTGGGCTGCAGAGGGGCTGTGCTGGGCTCAGGGGCCAGCCTGGCTGTGCTGGGGCAGCTCTGGGCTCCAGAGCTCTTTCCCCTCCTGGCTGCACACACAGCCGATCCCCAGGACAGCTGGAACAGATCCCTTTGTGAATGTAACCCCGGGGAGCTGTCTCAGAGTCTTGCTGGTCTTCACTGAGCCAGGCTCATTATTTTTAGTAAATTACTCGGGCCTTGGCTATGCTGCAAAAAACAACTGGTAAGGGGTAGTGTTAATGTAGTTATTTATTTAGATTTAAAATAGCAGAGACACCCATCTGAGGTTCTAGGTGCTAATTGTACAATAAATTCCCATTTATTACACACTCAGCTTCATTAATACCCTCATTTCCATGGGCACTCAGCCAGCCCCCACCCTGCTGGCATCCAGAGTCTCCTCCCCAGCCCCCTCAGCCCCCTCTGCAGAGTTTGTGGCACGTGGGACAGGACAGGGCAGCAAACCCCAGGTGTTTCTGACCCCATGGTAAATGGGCTTCAGGAGAGTGCAGGAAAGGCCCAGGGATCTCCCATGGGATCCCCTCAGTGGGATTTTTCCACCTCCTGCTGCCCTCATGTCCTGGGAGGACTCCACTGATCTGGTCTCTCAAACGCTGTCACTGTCCTGCTCCAGGGACTGTCCCTTTGTGCCCTGCAGGGAGGCTGGCAGCACTCAGAGGTGTTTGGGCTGAATTGTTCCCTTTTGGGTTGAATTGTTCCCTTTTGGGCTGAATTGTTCCCTTTCTCCAGAGCCCCGTTCTCCTCCAGCCCATCCTGCAGGAAGATCCTTTCCCTTGGAGCATCAGGGAAGGGGGGGATGTCCCATCTAGCTGTGGGTGACCCTGCTGTGGCTGTGGGTGACGCTGGCATGGCTGTGGGTGTCCCTGGCACGGCTGTGGGTGACCCTGGTGTGGCTGTGGGTGACTCTGGTGTGGCTGTGGGTGAGCCTGCTGTGGCTGTGGGTGACCCTGGCGTGGCTGTGGGTGACCCTGGCATGGCTGTGGGTGTCCCTGGCGTGGCTGTGGGTGACCCTGG